>OZ020198.1:15158524-15311852 GCA_963971165.1 Philopedon plagiatum | reverse complement strand
CCTTTGTATAAATTGTAGACAGGGTTACTCTCTTTACCGCCTGTAATTATCTTTAAAATATCCAAGGTTTTGACAGATTTTTGACATTAATTTGTTTTGCCACATTGTTTAATTCGCTTATTATCGCCGACAAGTATCTTAAAAACACTGTGAACAACCTTTGTAATAATTGTAGACAGGGTTACTCTCTTTTCCGCCTGTAATAATCTTTAAAAATTTCCAAGGGTTTGACGCATTTTTGACATTAATTTGCTTTGCCACATTGTTTAATTCGTTTATTATTGCCGACAAGTACCTAAAAACACTGTGAACAAACCTTTGTATTAATTGTAGACAGGGTTACTCCTTTACCGCTTGTAATTATCTTTAAAATATCCGAGGTTTTGACAGATTTTTGAAATTAATTTGCTTAGCCACATTGTTCAATTCGATTATTATTGTCGAGAAGTACCTTAAAAACATTGGGAACAACCCCTTGTATTAATTGTAGACAGGGTTGCTCTCTTTACCATCTGTAATTATCTTTAAAACATCCAAGGTTTTGACAGAATTTTAAAATTAATTTGCTTTGCCACATTGTTCAATTCGCTTATTATTACCGACAAGTACCTTAAATACACTGCGAACAGCCCTTTGTATTAATTGTAGACAGGGTTACTCTCTTTACCGAATGTAATTATCTTTAAAATATCCAAGGTTTTGGCAGATTTTTAACATTAATTTGCTTTGCCACATTGTTCAATTCGCTTATTATTGTCGAGAAGTACCTTAAAAACATTGGGAACAACCCCTTGTATTAATTGTAGACAGGGTTGCTCTCTTTACCGTCTGTAATTATCTTTAAAATATCCAAGGTTTTGACAGAATTTTAAAATTAATTTGCTTTGCCACATTGTTCAATTCGCTTATTATTACCGACAAGTACCTTAAATACACTGTGAACAGCCCTTTGAATTAATTGTAGACAGGGTTACTCTCTTTACCGAATGTAATTATCTTTAAAATATCCAAGGTTTTGGCAGATTTTTGACATTAATTTGCTTTGCCACATTGTTCAATTCGCTTATTATTGTCAACAAGTACATTAAAAACACTGGGAACAACCCTTTGTATTAATTGTAGACAGGGTTATTCCCTCTTACCGCCTGTACTTATCTTTAAAATATCCAAGGTTTTGACAGATTTTTAACATTAATTTGCTTTGCCATATTGTTCAATTCGCTTATTATTGTAGACAAATACCTTAAAACACTGGGAACAACCCTTTGTATTAATTGTAGACAGGGTTATTCTCTTTACCGCCTGTAATTATCTCTAAAATATCTAAGATTTTGACAGATTTTTACATTAATTTGCTTTGCCATATTGTTCAATTCGCTTATTATGATCGGCAAGTACCTTAAAAACACTGGGAACAACCCTTTGTATTAATTGTAGACAGGGTTACTCCCTTTACCGCCTGTAATTATCTTTAAAATATCCAAGATTTTGACAGATTTTTGACACTAATTTGCTTAGCCACATTGTTCAATTCGCGTATTATTGTCGACAAGTACCTTAAAAACACTGGGAACAACCCTTAGTATTAATTGTAGACAGGGTTACTCTCTTTACCGCCTGTAATTATCTTTAAAATATCCAATATTTTGACAGATTTTGGACATTAATCTGCTTTGCCACATTGTTCAGTTCGCTTATTATTGTCGACAAGTATCTTAAAAACACTGGGAACAACCCTTAGTATTAATTGTAGACAGGGTTACTCTCTTTACCGCCTGTAATTATCTTTAAAATATCCAAGGTTTTGACAGATTTTTAACTTTAATTTGCTTGCCGTATTGTTCAATTCGGTTATTATTACCGACAAGTGCCTTAAAAACACTGGGAACAACCAATTGTATTAATTGTAGACAGAGTTACTGTCTTTACCGCTTGTAATTATCTTTAAAATATCCAAGGTTTTGACAGACTTTTGACATTAATTTGCTTTGCCACATTGTTCAATTCGCTTATTATTGTCGACAAGTATCTTAAAAACACTAGGAACAACCCTTTGTATTAATTATTGTAGAAAGGGTTACTCTCTTTACCGCCTGTAATTATCTTTAAAATATCCAAGGTTTTGACAGATTTTTAACATTAAGTTGCTTTGCCATATTGTCCAATTAGCTTATTATTGTCGACAAGTACCTGGGAACAACCCTTTGTATTAATTGTAGACAGGGTTACTCTCTTTACCGCCTGTAATTATCTTTAAAATATCCAATGTTTTGACAGATTTTGGACATTAATTTGCCTTGCCACATTGTTCAGTTCGCTTATTTTTGCCGACAAGAACCTTAAAACACTGTGAACAACCCTTTGTAATAATTGTAGACAGGGTTACTCTCTTCACCGCCTGTAATTATCTTTAACATATCCAAGGTTTTGACACAATTTTGACATTAATTTGCTTTGCCATATTGTTCAATTGGCTTATTATTGCCGACAAGTACCTTAAAAACACTGAGAACAACCCCTTGTGTTAATTGTAGACAGGGTTACTCTCTTTACCGCCTGTAACTATCTTTAAAGTATCCAAGGTTTTTACACATCTCCAACATTAAATTGCGCTACCACGTTGTTCAATTTGTCCATTATTTTCCTCTTAATATTTATTTCGTCTTATTCCACTGTGTAGCTGTGAAAACGCATGTTTAATAAACGTCAGCATTAAAATACCTATGTTTATATACTTTCATTATAATAAACTTTTATGTTGCCCTCTAGTATCTAAAGGAAGGTTGAAAACTCGGTTTTCACCCAACTGTTGGAGATTTATACTAACCAACAAAAGCAATGTGAAGAATCCACTAAATAGAGCTGTGCAACTGATCAAGAAGACAATGGTGTTTATTTATATACTTTAAGAGGTGCAAAAATAAAACAATAACCAGGACTTACCTATCAGTGAGTGATTAAAGGTTTTTAGTGCGAAACTGCAAAAATTTGCATCATTAATAATCTCTCAATGGCGTTTTCGATTAAAGAATGTGCATCCCTTTACTATTTAGTTTCAAAAGCCTAGAACTTCCTACTTCTCTCGCTCATTCATACCTAGGGACTCCAGATTATGGGACAAATTGCCTGCAGATGTTTTTCCTTCCCCGATCCTTTAAATCCCGTGACAATAGATTGCATTTCCCTGCCCTGTGGGCTATCTCAGGTAAAAGAAACGTATAGTAAGTAAATCTGCCCTAACTTGCTCGTTACCAACCTGTTACTGCATTGCATTTTTTTTGTATTCGCTGCTACTGACTTTCCGATTGCACAGCTTTACCAATAAATGCCTTGGAAGTATGACCGATAAGTCATAATGATATTTAGGTACATTGTCAACCACTTTCAAGCACAAATAGGGTGGTCTAATTAATGAAATATCTTTTAGCTTCATAATTACAAAAAATTCCAATAATTTCGGGTTTCAAATTAAATAAAACAACCTTGAAATTAATAATGTCGCTAACACCACATACGCTTGCCTTAAGTGAAAACAAAACTTTTATTTTGCGTGTATTTACGATCGTCAGCTGGTGATTTTTAAAAGATATCCGGAATATGAATGTAATAAAGAGTTTTTGCGCACGATGACCTAAGAATACCTACCTAAGAATATTAAAAAAAATACTCAAGTCTCAAATCAAGAGCTGGATAATAGACGCAGATTTATGCACCTATTCTTTTCCCAAGATCTTTAATTAATCTTAAATTGGGGTGCTAGAAACCTTGTTCAGTTCAACGCCCCAAAACCCAGTTTTGCTCCCTGTTATGCAAAAAATCCGGAAACACTTACCCCCATCCACAAGCATGGCAAAGCCCTACAGAACTATGAAACGTCCGATCTTGTTGGCATCGCTTTTAAACATGATCTCAGATGGCACAAACACGTTACTTCAATAGCCACATCACCAACATTTGACTTTGAAAAAACTATCTTCTTGTTTTTCCCTGTGGGGAATTGCTGCTATAAACTTGTATCTAAATTAAAGTTACAGAACAATTTTAGCGGGCTTGTAATGGTGTATCGAAAACTCGCTAATAATAATAATAATAACTTTACTGTTCTTTTACACCTCTTTGGGTCAACAGCTAACTTTTGCTTTCAACAATATAGTTAAATACCGTTTGTAGACAACAGGTAAGACCGTATAATAATAATAATAGTAATAATATGTAACACAAGAGAAATTAATTAAAACTCTTATCCCTCACAACAAAATCTACTATAGAAAGCAAGGCCAGCTCTAGAAACTGTAAATTCTTTTTGCTATAATATGTCAAGGACTTTGTTATTGTGTACCATTAAGTAAAATGTTTTAAGTACTTTTCCGTCTAATTGGGACAGTACCATATTACCAATAATGTGCACTATTAATAAAGGGACTGCTCATCCAATTACAATGGTCTTTATTATGTTAAACAGCTGTTTTAATGTCACTTTCTCAGTCTTTAAAAGCATTTCTAAGATTATGTTTTCACAACCATTTATTTATGTACACAAAAAAAGAAAATCTTGAGTTAAAGAAAATTACTTTAAAATAATTAAATCTTGTTTTTATTATAATTTAAGAAATACTCACGCTTTAATCACCCAACCGAATCATATGGCTTTGATCGTATTCCCTCCCCAGATGTATTTAAGAAGGTATTAAAAGTTTCGTTCCATATATGTAACCGCAAGAAACCTAAACTTTACCATCAAAATCCGTGGTTCTCCAAGGCCTATGATAAAGCCATATCCAAAAAAGTCCAAGCTCACAAATGATATCTTCAAAATCCTACACCCGAAAATCTTCAAATTTTCCAGGCAAGAAATCAATACACCCGAACTATCCAAAAATACATTTAACAACCGCATAAAAGATAAAATGCTTTCCTGTCCCAAAGGCAGCAAATCTTTCTTGTCACTAGCCAAAAACATTAGTCAAAACTTCTGTAGAAGCACTTTTCCTCCCCTGACCTCTGACAACGAAATTATTTCCACCTCTAAAGGAAAAGCTAAAGTATTTGATAAATACTCGTAATTCGCTGCCAATTCCCCCCTAATCCCTCCCATCAATTTCGCTCTTCCAACCGCTTCGTCTGTACCCCACAAAATTTCCGACATAATACTTACGGTCAAGCAAGTTAAAACAATCCTTCTATCCTTTGATACCAAAAAGTCCTGCGGTCTGGATGGCATACTTACCAGCAATTGTTCTAAAAAAATGCGCTCCAAAACTTGCACCTATCTTAACTCATCTTTTCCAGATCCCTTATGACAAGGGTGTCTTCTCAGATAGCTGGAAGACTGGTCGTGTGCAGCCTGTTCCGACGAAAGGTTCCAAGTCCCTTCCATCCAATTATAGACCTATCTTTCTTCTCTCTGTTGTCAGCAACGTTATGGAGAAAGCGATTAAAATCAAATGCTGGCGAAGATAGGGATAATAGCTAGTATTACCATATAATAAAAACTGTAAAAATACTATTTAAAACAATATTTCTTTAAATTATATCAAATCAAAGACTTACCTATGTATTTTAAAGTAATTTTTTTAACATAAAAGCTTAATTTTTTTGCGTTTAAACAATATACGGACCAACCTGAAGCAGTCAACAGCCGGAAATATATATTTCATTGAAGAATTACATATCCTTGTTAAGTTCTTCTTTAAGAACAATCCTTGGGTTGTGGGTTTAACAACCACAACAAAAAAAAATATAAAAATTGGTAAATGAACCAATTTAAACCTTATGGTACCACAATCAAGTGCCACCCGCAAATACCAAGCATCATTTCAATTGTTTTTTGGCGTGGTCATTGTGTAGCGAACTGATATTTATTTTTTGCTTCCTGATTTCAATTTAATGACTCTAACTTTACCAAATTAAGGTAAGGAGAGTGCTACACTTAAAAAAAAGTTAAATGTCACGGGCGTTTAAAGTAAAACCGCATTTAAGACGAAGGAGATCCGGTAACGAAAAATCCGAATCGGATTTTTGATTACTTCCAATTTGAGGTTACGTTACGCAAAAGGATTTCAACTTTTCATTTTGTCTTATATTAATTTTTTTATTACCGACTCCAAAAACAATTTTTTTTTTTGTAATAAGATTGTCTAGAGATTAAGTTGATTATTACTGCTCTTACTTACAATTAATCGATAAGAAGTAATCCAGAGATAGTTTTAATATGTATGTTCTTCGTTGAGTATTTTAAAATTCCAAGCAGACAGAATGAACATTATTTTATTAACAATAGGTAATAGTCCTTTTATTGAATAGGTATGGTTTAAATCTTTGAATACAACTTAAGTTCCTTACATCGTGAGAAATATTTTTTTAAAACTTTTTCTCTAAAACCAATGGTTCAGCGGATATAAGGAAATAAACAATTACATTGTTTATAACAATTATTCGCGCTAAAATTTTTCAATCCTAATAATTTTGGCTCAATTTGCACCTAATTCTAAATGTTCGCGATTTTTTTCAGATTTTTCTTTTTGGTGATAACGGTGGGGGACAGCAATTTTTAAACGTTTTTCCCGATAAATGTTTAAAAAAATACATCATGTATATTATTGAATTCGTGCTTAAATAAGCTTTCATTTGACACCCTTCATGATGCCCTTGAGATTTTTTCCATTTCGCAATTTACCCCCTAAAATTAACCCCCAGAATCAACATTTAACATTTTGTACTTCACGTCTATAACTGGGCCACCACACTCTATCTCCATGCTTTTCAAATATTTACGTCGAATAGTTTCGGAGAAATTCGCCTGTGGCAGACGGACGGACGGACGGACGGACACCATTCCATAGGTGTCCGGTTTGGCCAATTTTAGCACGGAAGACTAATAGATAAAATCTGTCTTAACATTAATTAATACCTTTTCTCTAGTCAAAAGTAAAAAAAAACTTAAATTTAATTTAAATGTCTTTATTTCAATGCTTCTTATTATTATTTTAATACTACTAAGCGTGTATGTCGATCGAGATTAAGACACCATTTATCATTTTGTGTTTACGACTAGTCGAGGTCTTGCTGTTCTGTCTTCAATTTTCCGTTTTATATTGTGTGCAAAAGGGCAAAATGGTGTCATACTGGTTTCTTGAGGGGTGGATAAATTAGTTTCAGTCGTTAATAGCAAATAAATGATCGCCTCCTCTAGATATTTCAATGGCTGTCGTGCCACTACTTATAACCGACATTTTAAGAAAATTAAATCCCTTTTAACCATACAATTTAATAAATATTTAAAAGCATAGTAGTTTATCTTACCTTAAACCTAGGTTTTTTGATATAAACCAAGGTGTTAAATTATTCTTAACTCAATCAGTCACTCAGGAATAGCAAACATAGTCGACCATTGATTTAGTGACTGTTTTTTTAATACCACATTCGTTTTTTTGTGGGTAGTATTTGATGACCTGTTGTAACAAAAAATATTCAAAAATTTCGTGCCACTAATACAGATTTCTACACTTACGTTAATGCAACATTAAACACAATCTTCTGACCTCGAAAATTGTTTTTACTTTATTACTTATTGTAAATCTCTGTAGTGAAAGCAAAAAGTATATAGATATTTTAAAAGATTTAAACTCCAATCAAGCTCCCTTTAATGCATGTGTTCATCCTTCACTGATCGTGATTTCGTAAACCCAAATTATAATTATTTTAATAAGCACATCTATGTGAAATAATTATACACAAATAACGCGAATATTTGTCTTTTATTTTTTTTTATAATAAATTGTTTGAAAGTATATTATGTATCACAAACAACATAATTTCTTTTGCTAAACGGTTAGCAGAATTCTTCGATGCAAACCCGTCAACACGTCCAGGCTCTGTAAATAGAATTTTCACCTTGTTAACAGAACTTTTTGTATTGTTATTTCATAGCCTAACAACACCGGTCAACAAAGTGAAATTTTTGTCGGATCTTCCAAACTTCTTTAACTGATTTTGGAAGAAGTCCTTGTATAAAGGAGGTATATCATAAACATTATTTGAAGTTGGTTCAATTTTCTGAGCGATGTATGAAAACAAAATTTTGAAATATAATGCCTAATTATGAACTAAAATATTTTTGACTCAGATTTTCGTTTATAAATAACATTTACTGCTTTTCTCCTCAAAGTCCAATCATAGCTAGCATGACATAATTCCACTTGCCCAGGTAATGTCGTTCCATCCCTGAAATGTCTTGATGGAACCGTTCTCCATGTTCGTCACTGACATCACCCATGTTTGGTGGATACAAATCTAAATGCGAGTGAATCAAGTGAACTTGTCATGCCATCTTACAACCCACTAGTCTGAATGCCTCCAACACGTCTTCCACTAATATTTGGAAATTGTCAGCATTTCTGTTTCCCAATAAATTCTTAAAAAATGCAACCACTGATCTCCACGCCCTTTTTTCGATCAAAATTGACATCCTTCATTAATTTGAACAATGAACAATGTTTATTGAAAATCCTTTTTTAAGTTTGTTATTACCAAACGAAATCACGATAAGTTCAAAAAACCATTCGAAATCGTGGTATACTAAATTAAAAAGTGCTTTACAATTCTCCAAACCTAAATATTATTTCGTTAAATTGTTAAAAACTCATGACAAACGTTAACGTTACGCAAAAGCGTTACGTGACGTGACAGATCAGCAGTCAAAACACGATTAGTAATTCACATCATAGTGTGTCCACCAAAATATGTTTAAATAGTTCTCAAAGGCTGTGTTGCCGAAAATAAAGCTGGTTTTTTATTTTCTTTTTGAAATTTACTTCCGCATCTGTTGGATAACATGCTATTATTTTTTATGCGTTCTTAAAACCCCAAATATTACTTATAGGCATTATATAAACTAACCCAACCTTATCAAATTCATAAAATTAATGTACTCATAATACTTTCATATTTAATAACAAATCGGTGTGGATATAGTTTAAAAATGTAGATTTAACTTTTAACATCGTTGAAGTTTCGAATTATATAAGGTCATCCTCAGAACACTAAACCTTTTAAAATAATGTTAAATTTAAACTCCTGACCAACTTGACCTCACATAACTTGAAATCTAAATAACAGTATTACATACTTGACTTTTGGACCACCTATAACTTTAACAAAAAAAAATTATTTTATTAAAAATATTGTTTAAATTGAAGACAACTCTCTTGAATTTCATGGCAAATGCCAAACTGTTGCTCTTGATATTTTCAAGGTCTTTGATCAAGTATGGCATGCCGCACTCCTCAACAAACTACCTTCTTACGATTATTCTCCCAAACTATGCACCTGGATCGGTAGATCGATCTTGTTGGCATCGCTTTCGAACATGATCTCAGCTGGCACAAACACATTACTTCAATAGCCACATCAGCAACTAAAAGGCTTGGTTTTCTCTTTCGAGCCAGAATATACTTCTCCCCTTCCAGCTTGCACACTCTCTATGTTTCCCAAGAACTAGCCGTTATAATTTCTCCCTTGACTGTTCCTAAAAGAACAACAAGAGGCGCTTTACGTATGCATCTCTTTGCTCTCCAGCTACAAAAGCTTAGAATCCCTATAGTATGCCACTTCTCTCACTCATTCATACCTAGGGTCTCCAGATTATGGAATAAATTGTCTGCAGATGTTTCGAGTAATTCTTTGCGGAAGTACCAAAAATAAAATGCAATAATTACAAAATTTCTAGAATTCAAAAATTGTTCGTTATTATAAAGCAATCTAGGAGTTTCCGCCAGTCTTAAGTTTACCAGCCCAGCGTGGTCAGTCCTATTGCTACTCTTATTATTTGTCTGCCTGTTGCGTTGTCACGTAGCGTGCGCCTTTCCTAATTCGACCCTAATAAAATCAAACGAGTGGCCACATACTTCTTAGATCCATTTATTTGTTTTATATTGGTGCAGTCACTAAATCAATGTGTGGTATTGTGGATATAGAGAAGCCTTTGAGGAATTGGAAAATAAAAGTAATAAAGTTTCTTAATTTGGATGCGACTTTGTTGAGAAAAGGGAAAAAATACTGCTTGTAATAAAAATCCTCGAAACCCTAAGCGCCTAAAGTATGCCTTGCACTTGTCCAGTTTATAATATATTCATAATGACTTGATTTTGGAAATTCGGGCACATAATTTATAAATAATTAGATATAGGTATATGTTACAGGTCAAAGCTTAAGAAATTCAAATTGGAACTGTCGATGTCGGTTAATCAATTAAGTAATTCATTAATAGTAGTTTTTTACTTCTGAGGCCATCTATTACCTAAACCAATCGAAATCTATCAATTAATAATTCAACAAGTCAGTATATATTTGTAAATGTAATACTTTCACACTTTCCTTTTATGTTATACATTTGTCAATTTGTCATAAGAATCACATTTTTTCTTATACTATTTTTATTCTATTTGATATTTTTAGTCTAAACGATTTTAATAGTCACTGATTTTATTGAATTTTAAATGATTTACAATTACTTTTACCTAATAGTAATTATTCTTCGGCATCAGTAAAATAACTGCTAATATCTAGACGTACTTACATAGCTAGCTCACTTTTACTTGAATACTAAAGAAGCCAAACGAATTATTTAAAACAATATATTGATGATTAGCTATAACTAAAACAGGAAAATGCATGCTTAACGCTCCTATTACTGTAAAAAATGTGTACATTATAAAAATATTAAGGCTACGACCTAGATTCTGAAAAAAACATTACGTACTGCAAAAAATTGCATATCCTGCACGCGACATGACAATGCAAAGGGTAGACAAATAACAAGAATAGCAATAGGACCGACCACGCCGCGTTGATAAACTTTAAAACGGCGGAAATACCTAGATTACTTTATAATAAGGGACGTATTTAAAAAAAACTGACGAAGTAAAAATAGGATTTCCTACGTAAGTTCACGCTTTTGAAAGTTTCTTAAGTTAAAACAAAAAGATATTGTTAGACAGGCTTGACCTATCTACCTGTCGCTATCAGACCGACCATCTTACTTTGTAATTTTGTTGTAATAATGTTCAACATCTTTTTTATCTAAGACATCCCACGCAGACTTCCAGTCTAAGTACTATCGTACAGTGGGCATGTGAAGAGAAGGGAAATGGAGTCTGTTGTCACGCGATTTAAAGGACTGGAGGTTGGGACGGGAAGGTAAAACATCTGCAGGCAATTTGTTCCATAATCTGGAGACCCTAGGTATGAATGAGCGAGAGAAGTGGTCTGTTCTGGGCTTTTGTAGCTGAACAGTAAAGGGATGCATACATAACGTACCTCTGGATGTTCTGTTAGGAACAGTCAAGGGGGGAATAATACCGGCTAGTTTTTCAGAGCACAATCCGTGGAAGTGCAGGTAGAAAAGGGATACATCCCCAGCAGCACGGCGATGAAAGAGAGAAGCGAGTTTTATTGTGAGAATTGGCTCATTGATGAGCTGAATGGCTCTCTTTTGGATAGAATCAATGATAAGTGTAGAAGGTGATGCCGCTCCCCAAATGTGGGAGCAGTACTCTAGGTTAGGTCTTATTTGGGAAACATAGACGTGTTCGAAAGCGATGCCAAAAGGATCGACCGTTTTATTGTTCTGTAGGGCTTGACCATTCATGTGGATGGGGTTAGCGTTGCCAGATTTTGCATGACAGGGAGCACGACGGGTTTTGGAGGCGTCAAACTGAATAAAGTTCTTGGTACCCCAGTCTAAGATTAACTGAAGATCATGGGAAGGGGATAGGTGCATAGATCTACATATATTATCCAGCGCTTGATTCGAGACTTGTCTGGAAAAGTGAATATTGGAGTGAAGAGTACTATCGTCAGCATAACTGTGGATGGGATTGGTAGTTGAAGAGAGCAGGTTATTAATGTGAAGAAGAAACAGGGTTGGTGCCAGGACTGAACCTTGGAGGACGCTAGTATTGATAGGATGGAAGTTAGATGAATGACCGTAAACCGATCCAGGTACATAGTCTGGTAGGAAGACCGTAAGAAGGTAGTTTCTTGAGAAGTGCGGCATGCCATACTTGGTCAAAGACCTTGGAAATATCAATAGCAACAATCTGAGATTCGCCATGAAATTCGAGAGACTTGTTCCAGTTATGTTTGAGAAAGCTAAGGAGATCAGCTGTGGATCTTTGGTGACGAAATCCGTAATGTCTGTCATGGATGATTTTGTGTTTTTCTAGATATTTTGCAAGTTGATCGCTTTCTCCATCGCTTTTCTGACAACAGATAGAAAAGAGATAGGTCTATAATTGGATGGGAGGGACTTGGAACCTTTCTTCGGAACAGGCTGCACACGAGCAGTCTTCCAGCTATCAGGGAAGATACCCTTGTCATAAAAGATCTGGAAAAGACGCGCTAAGGTGGGTGCAAGATTTGGAGCACATTATTTTAGAACAATTGCTGGTATGCCATCCAGACCGGAGGACTTTTTGATGACAAGGGATAGAAGAATTTTTTAAACTTGCTTCACCTTGAGTATTATGCCGGGCATTTTGTGGGATACAGACGTAGCGGTTGGAAGAGCGAAATTGACGGGAGGAATTAGGGTGGAACCGGCAGCGAATTGTTTGGCAAATAGTTCAACTTTCCCTTTAGAGGTGGAGACAATTTTGTTCAGATGCCAGGGGAGGGAAAGTGCTTCAACAGAAGTTTTGACTAATGTTTTTGGCAAGTGACCAGAAAGATTTGCTGCCGTTGGGACAGGAAAGCACTTTATCTTTTATGCTGTTTTATCTGCTCTACGAAATTAAAAATATGTATCTATTACAAATAACTCGAAGTGTTTTAATTAGAATTAGCTGTATTTAAGCTTCCTTCAAATAAGTTAAAGTCGCCTTCTTATAAGTTATTTCTGTTTTCACTTTTTTTACATTCATAGGTATTAAACGTTGTGCATAAATATTTAATATTAACTATAAGGAACTAGGAAGCAGAATGTTACCTAATTATTTTTGCCTTAAAATTACAATTTTATCAAATAATTATTTCCAAAACAACAATATTTTACAAGATTTAATTTTGTTCTCCTTGAATGTCAACAAATTTCCAGGGATATTAAAAACCAGTCAGCCAAGCAACAATATACTTTAAAATGGTAAAAATGCATGACCTTTGACAACTAAATTTAAATCCTGCGGTATGCTGAATCCTGCTGTTTACCGATTTGTTTTCGCGTTTCCGGATGGTACAACGTCCCCTGCCTCTTTCGGTCTGCTGGAGGATACATCACTGTTAAATAATTATAACACTTGTATTTTAACATATTATTATTAAAGTCCGTTTTCCTGTATTTTTACACCTTTTGACTTTAATCTTTAATATAATTTTGTCGACGACATGTTTTCGGGAATCTTGGAAAATTTCCCGCATTTCTCCGGTATTTAAGAAGGGTGACCGCACTGACATTAATATATTAACCGGCCTGTTGCCATAATTTGTAATTTTAGTAAGGTGTTTAACACTGTGCTTCATGCATTTTTGGGTGGGACGTCTGGAACATAATATCTGATCATCATCAGTATGGATTTATGAATGGTAAGTCGACCGGCACTAATCTTGTATGTAGTACTCAGTATCTCTGTTACCAGCCAGATAGACTGAGTCAGGTGGATATCATCTACACAGATTTTTCAAAGGCATTTGACAGACTTGATCATGCCATCTTGATTAATAAACTAACATCCTTTGGTTTTTCAGTGCCGTTAATGGAATTAGTGAGACCATATCTTTGTAACAGGTATTAATATGTGCAGTCCCGTGTTTACAGGTCTGTCAGATTTTTGCAGTCTTCTAGTATTCCTCAGGGATCAGTACTTGGGCCACTATTCTTTAATTTTTTCATTAATGACATTGTTTCGGGATTGGAGGTCGACTGCTTGCTATATGCTGATGATCTTAAATTTTTGTGCGAAATATTCTCTCCCAAGGATACTACTAGGCTTCAGTATAGTTTAAATGCGATTTTTGATTGGTACCGCAAAAATAAACTTCCACTTAATCCTTTAAAATTCAATGTTGTGTCTTTTACTCGCAAACTAAATCCAATAATTTATAATTATGATGTGGATAACGTTTTATTCTCGAGACCTAATACTATAAAAGACCTTGGTGTAGTATTTGACCCTAAATTGTCGTTATAGATTATATTAAATATGTGGTTAACAGTGCAACTAAAGGGTTGGGTTTTATAGTGCGGAGCTCTAGGGAATTTCGACGGGCCTCTCCTCTTCGTGCTCTGTATATGACCTTTGTGATATCACGACTTGAGTACGCATCTGTTCCATGGAGTCTGATTCACCAGGTCCACATTTCTTGCTTGGAAAAAATTCAGCGTAAATTTCTGAAAGCATCTGTGTTTACATTGGATGGCTTCTGGCCAGCGATCGGATGCCCGCACTATGGGCTGCTCAGCAGATTTAATTTATGTGAATTAGCTAGTAGGCGATCACTTTATTTTGTCGTGTTCTTGTCTAGAATACTGAATAATAAAATTAAATGTATAGGCCTTAAAGATTATATAAAAATTAGGGTGCCTAGATTGGAAGCTAGATCTAATCTCTTTCTAATAGCGCCTCGTATAATACTAATATCCATATTTCGTCACCGTTTTATCAAATATTTAAGAATTATAATTCTATATAAAACAGTGTAGATATATTCTGTTGTAACTTTGCTCAAATTAAAAGGATATTTGTCTAACTTTCCTTCATAGTATAAGTATACATTAACGTTGTTATGATTAAGTTTTTTTCTTAAAGTTATGTTAATTTTATGTTTTCTTTTTCCTTATGCTATAATTGGTTAACCTGTTGGGTATTGTATTTAAATAAATAAATGACACCTGGTCTTTGTAAGACAAATTCTTCTGTTACTTTTGTTAAATCTTTTCGCTCGAAATCATTCTTCAGTTCATCCACATGTCTCTGCTATGACTTTTGGACCACTATCTTCTAGGGACTTTCTCCAACTCTCCATTTTTAAATTTGATTAATTAGCCAACTCGACACGTGTAATGTGACAACACATGTTAATGCCATTGCCAAAGGTGACTCTAAGCGTCAGTTAAATTCGTTACTTGATTAAATGATTGGTTTAATAATCGTTACAAGTGTCCAGTTGGCTAATTATTATTGATTAAATTGCTTTGAGAAACCGATCATAAAACTAGCCATAGTAATATCGAATACTATTTTTTTATCATAAACTATTCTGATTAGCAGTTAAAAGGCGCCGTTACCCAAATTATCTTTATTAAAATCGAAAGCGAAACAGCTAAATATTGTTTTAAGTTTCCCAAAAGCGATTAAAACGCCAAAGAATCGGCTCTTTACGCGTAGTAATCGTTTTATGTCAGCCCAACACGCTTTCGCTAATGCTAATTTTTTTACAGAATGGCACCGGTGCAGCTGTAAGCTTTATCTCTTCATAAATCATAGTAGCAAAGCTATTAAATGTAAACCACAATTAATCTATCTTAGAAACGATACAGGTATTAAGAAAAAGCTTAATTTTGGGTGCATTAGGTCAAGGATTCCATAAAACTCTAGTTGAATAAAAATCCATCTTACTTTCTCCACTAACTTGTTGATTACACGCAACAGCATACTTCTGTATATAAATGATGATGACCTTTAAATTTCAAAATTATATAATTTGAACATCTTTTAACAATGAATAATCACGTATAATATTTCAAGAAAAATATGAAGTCATTGTCTAAATCTATCTCACCCTATAGCCTTAAGCAGGTTTTGATATATGTCAAACAAGCGTGTCAAAAATCTCAAGAGATGTTCGATACATGGAATGAATAACATACGAATGTTTACATAACATTCTTCTACACGGTATAAAAATTTGAAGGATAAATGTTGTTTAACATTTCGTTTGCAAATTTGTCTTGGCTACTCTGTTTAAATGTTAGTTTCTTCCGCTTACCCATTTCGTAAAAAAAGGGAGTAAAAATTGTTGTTCTTTTCTTAATCATCGTATTTATGTGAGACTGACGCTTCTGGGTAATCGTCGCCACATTAAGAGCATCTTAATTCCACCCTTCCGCCTCTGCCTTGATCTTCTTCTATCTGTTCTTCCATGCACTGTCATTATCTTTCTGTTAACTTAATCATTACCTCTTCTCATCAGGTGCCCGTGCATTGTTCCAACGGTAGCAAATCTTTCTGGTCACTTGCAAAAACATTAGTCAAAACTTCTGTAGAAGCACTGTTCCTCCGCTGACCACTGACAATGAAATTATTTCCACCTCTAAAGGGAAAGCTGAATTATTTGCCAAACAATTCGCTGCGAATTCCACCCTTATTGCTCCTGCCAATTTCGCTACCCTAACCGCTACGTCTGTACCCCACAAAATATGGGGAACAGACAATACTTGAGGTCAAACAAGTTCAAAAAATTCTTTTATCCCTTGACACCAGAAAGTCCTTCGGTCTGGAGGGCATACCAGCAATTGTTCTAAACAAATGCTCTTCAAAACTTGCACCCATCTTAACTCATCTTTTTTAGACCTCTTATGACAAGGGTATCTTCCCAGATAGCTGGCAGGCTGTTCGTGTGCAGCCTGTCCCGAAGAAAGGTTCCAAGTCCCTCCCATACAATTATAGAGATATCTCTCTTCCCTCTGTTGTCAGCAAAGTTATAGAGAAAGTCATCAACTTACACTTACATGCCATGTTTTCGTTCCATCTATCATCGCAAGTCTGACTACTGTTTCATAAAACACTTTTCTCTTCCTTGCTCTGATCCCAAAGTCACAGACTTTCTTCAAATTCGGAGCCTTTCTTTAAATTCTTGTCTGCCTGTTATTTCCAAATCCAACGAGGAATATTCTTAAATTAATTTAGCTTTTCTTCTTGCCTTCTTAGTCTGCTCTTCCTTTTTCGTTAAATTCCTTGTCCTCAGTTTTCTTCCTACTGACTTTTGGGCCTCTATCTTTCACAAATCTCCTCTAGCCCTCTACCGTCCCTTAAACACCTTTCTTACTGGTGCTACATATTACAATATAGGTTACCAGCATCATCTATTAAGGGCTTCACTGCTTCCTTCTCGAGTCATAACATTCATGACAATATCGAAGAGCCAACATTTTCTTTATTAAAAGGTGAGGTTTCCTTGAAGTTACTCCAGGAGACCTAATTACAGTAGCAATTGAAGAAAATGTGCCCTTGCTTGAGGAGGTGCATTTGCAAAACTAGGTAGTTAGAAACTTGAAGTATACGCCTACCTATAACATCTACAGCTACCAGATGGTTAAAAATTATTAGTTATACCTGATGTCAAAACTTTCTTAAACAAAAATAGTGTATTCTTCTTCTATTATTTATAATTAGTATCAATTAATATATTATACGCGAAGGCACAGCTATCAACAACAAAATTGATAATTAGGTGGGAAAATGTCTGTCTCATTGTTACAAATACTTACATATGTCATAATGTTTAGGTAATCTGAAAACGCAGTATTTTCCGTGTAGAAAAACAATACGCGCTGCCTTTTTCATTTATCAACTTATTAGTATTGTGGGAACTAGTTCTAAAATGTAGAACAAAATAAACCTAATAGATATGTATACACTTGCATCACCAAGATGATGATACTATGGCAATGGGAATGAATAATATGGGCAATGACACCAGATATAAGTTTAAAAAATTTTAATGATTAACAAATTAATTTATGAAATAAAGTGGATTGGGCTTTTGAAAAAATGAAGCAATTTTATTCAGAAAAATTTGCTTTCTTTAAGTGCCATCTTGCGTCAAATTTACTGGTGTGAAGAAAAAGAATTACAATGGTTGGACATTTAAATAGCTGGGTTATAACGCAACAAGTCAAATTATATAATTGTTTTACCGAGAGCGATTGCATATGTGGACTTAACAAATGTTCGGAAGAAATGGAAATGAAGATGCGAGATGTGAAACCACGAATGCTGAACGGTTTGTAAAGAAAATATAGGATATTTCAGGGCTCAGTTAGGGCCAAATTTACCCTAAGAAAAAGAGGCAACTGCCCTGAAGCCTAACAAGGCTTGGTTAGTCTTCGGGGGGTTATGATTTACTCGGTTTTGGGGACATTTTGAGGCAGAAGAATTAAAATTAAGACATCACTTATTTATGAAAAAACATGCTTAGCATGATTGCAATCCAAAAACGATTACTTTAAGGGGGGGGGGGGCAAATAGGAGAACTATAGTATATTCACGGACATGCCAAAGAAGTACCGTAATTAAGTCATAGCTTAACGAATGAGAAAACTCAAATTTCTAGCAAACTACAAAAAATTCCGATGAAACATACTCTGTAATGATCGAAAATGATTGCATAAGTAATTGCATAATTTATAATTACCAAAAACGATGCTTAGAACTATTATAACCTGAAAACGTGCGGGTGGAGACACTTTTATTCGAAATATAATTCAAAGCAATAATGTTATAATTTATCGATTGCTTTCACTTGTGTTCACTTTCGCTTTTTTAAAGGACTGCATTAGTCCCGAGCTAGCGCGTGTATTTGCATGGAATGCTAATTTAATACGGTTACCCATTTACCGTTTTTAGTACAAAAGTGTTACGACATAGGAATGTACACGGTGCTATAATAAAATGTTTAAGAAAATTAAATACTGCCAATGTCTGGCAAAACGCCCGCCCTATTAAAAATATCTCCGAAAATATAAAACCTAGAAACATAATATTTTGCAATTTTGGTAAGCTTCTCCCAAATAATAATAATAATAATAACAAAGTTTATTAGCTACAAAGCTATTCAATATAATTTTAAAATATAACAGAAATAAGACAAAAATTTTGTTGTAATACGCACCTAAAATATAATAACTTTAGCTGTTTCATCAATACAATATTGAAAGAATTTATTATAAATACGTAAAATTGAGAATAAGTTCTCTAAACCACCTGAAAATTCGTTATACAATAAGGATTTGAACCAGCGTTGCCACGATTTAAATTTCCACTGTGATGCAGGGCACCTCAAAATGTGGTATACAGACTTGAAATAGTGGTATATTTTTATCAAAACAGTGGTGTACTTTAATCGCTTTATTCGACAGAAAAAAATAACAATCAAATAAAATCGTAGTAAGAAAAACTTAAACAAAAATTCTCCTAAGAAATAAAAACAAATATTTAAATGATATCACAGTACAGAGACATAAGTAGTGCAGCTTTTTCTACATAGAAATAGAGACATATTGTATGTCTTTATACTATTATAATAATTCTTTCTAATTACCATTAAAATAGCTCCATTGAACCAATCTTCAGCATCACTATCTTTTTAATAGAAGTTTGTATAAATGAGTCATAAATTTGCATTTAGGTATATTTAGGAAAATGTGGAAAAATATGAGAATGGTAAAATAGTGGTGCTTGAAGTAAATTACGAAAAAAAGAGTGGAACCAAAGAGTCAATAGTGGTGTAAACACCACTTAAGTGGTATCATTGGCAACACTGATTTGAACAAATCATGGTAAAACAGCTATTCTCCGGGCTATATGCCCCTCCGAGCGCTGGATTACATACCAAAATTTGCCATATTTTGACTAACACTATTAGACAACAAAATACTTGGTTTGACTGCAAGAAACTACCAGGGCAGGAAGAAGGAAGCTTTTTCTTTAGTTAGGATGTCGTTACCTACATACCGGTTTCGAACTCTTTAGTTCTCGTCAGTACAGGATAAACGAACATACCTACCTTCCGAAACAGCATATCCTTAAAGCTAACCACGTCGAACTGCATAAGCAGTATAACACAGGCAGCGCCATCCAGCTTCCTTCTTCCTGGTAGTTTCTTGCAGTCAAACCAAGTATTTTGTTGTCTAACAGTGTTAGTCAAAATACGGCAAATTTTGGTATGTAATCCAGCGCTCGGAGGGGCATATAGCCTGGAGAATAGCTGTTTTACCATGATTTGTTCAAATCCTTATTGTATAAGGAATTTTCAGGTGGTTTAGAGAACTTATTCTCAATTTTACGTATTTTTATGTACCCCTGACAAATAGAGTTCATTCATTTCATTGTTGAAATATTTTACCTCACGGTAAATTCTACTCCGACTGCTTGAAACTGCTAATGGATGGCGCTGCCTGTGTTATACTGCTTATGCAGTTCGACATGGTTAGCTTTAAGGATATGCTGTTTCGGAAGGTAGGTATGTTCGTTTGTCCTGTACTGAAGAGAACTAAAGAGTTCGAAACCGGTATGCAGGTAACGACATCCTAACTAAAGAAAAAGCTTCCTTCTTCCTGGTAGTTTCTTGCAGTCAAACCAAGTATTTTGTTGTCTAACAGTGTTAGTCAAAATACGGCAAATTTTGGTATGTAATCCAGCGCTCGGAGGGGCATATAGTCCGGAGAATAGCTGTTTTACCATGATTTGTTCAAATCCTTATTGTATAAGGAATTTTCAGGTGGTTTAGAGAACTTATTCTCAATTTTACGTATTTATATGTACCCCTGACAAGTATACTTCATTCATTTCATTGTTGAGAATTTATTATAACAAAATATAGTACGTGTAGCCCAATTATTTCATCAATTAAATTACCAAAACAACATGAATCTTAGACAATACAGAATAAAAAATTATATAAGGAATTACCTTTACATTGTTCAATTTATTGAGTTTATTAAGTAATATTAAACACAAAAGTAACTTCGTAATTCAATTGTTTTGTTTAGTACCTAATTAAACAATGCTGTGCTTCTTTTTTCCTTTGTTTTCAATAAAATTAGCCGGCGAGTAACACAGTTACCATAGATCAATTAAAGCGATTCTGTTTAAAATACTCGCAGGATAAAATTCGAACAAATTTCCTGTAGGGTGTCCGTTATTTACCAAGTTGATTTTTTTTCTTGCGACGCCTCCTAAATTTTTAGTTTATCGTCTAAAAAAAGATGTCAGACCAAAATAAGCCCTTAATATTCAGAATAAACCTTGCCCTAAAGACGATACATTTCCCATTTAAATTACATGAGATTTTGCCACTTTTTACAATTATTTTTTTTTCTCGGACAAGATGACTTATAGCAATGAGATATACACATTCTTATAGGAAATTGAACGCTCTACAAAAAAGATCTCTTATAATTTTTCGATTAATTCACTCCTTCAAAAGTTATTCAAGGTACTAAATGCGACTTAGCGCGCTTGCGTGAATAGAAAATCCGTGTGTTGGCGGGAATGCTTGTAGTGTAATTTTGAGTCACTTACTGTATTGAAGGGAAATTTCATGAAAGTATACAAAAAGTTATGAAATTCAATAAAAATTAGTTGACTGCGTGTTATAAATGAATAGTCTCAAAAATAATTCAAACTAGAACCAGCTACCTGTTATGCGGTATATTATTTTCCATGTTTAAAATTTTTTTACCCTAATACCGCTAGAATTATCTATTTTTAGATATAAACTAATATCTTTTATCGAAATAATAATCACTTTGCCGTAAAAGTAAAAAATTCCGAAAATTTACATAGAGTCCAAATTTCACCTTGAATATCTTTTGAAGGAGTGAATTAATCGAAAAACTATAAGAGACCTTTTTTGTAGAGCGTTCAATTTCCTATAAGAATATGTATCATTGCTATAAGTCATCTTGTCCGAGAAAAAAAAATAATTGTAAAAGTGGCCAAATCCCATGTAATTTAAATGGCAAATGTATCGTCTTTAGGGCAAGGTTTATTATGAATATTAAGGGCTTATTTTGGTCTGGCATTTTTTTTTAGACGACAAACTAAAAATTTAGGGGGCGTCGCAAGAAAAAAAGTCAACTTGGTAAATAACGGCCACCCTATTTTACAGGCTGTTTGGTAACGCATGGGCTTTAATCAGTCTGGACATTCTTTCAAAAGAGGTTGTTTTTAGGGGTTTATTTACCATTTTACTTTCAGTTCTGCCAACATAATTGACATTTTGGGTTGGTTGGTTTTCTGTGCATTAGTTGAACGACAATTCCATTTACAACACTCAACATGAGTCAAATACTTACAGTTTAAGTACTCTACAAGACATACAGAGTTGTCCTACAATAAGAATCATTATCTATACCTACAGATGGCTCTTAAATCCATCAACACTCACTTTTAGCTAAGTTTATGTAATTTGCATTTTTTAAAACAGCTTTAATCTATGCTATGATTTTCTTGTAATTTTGCAGCGTTATTGGCTAATTTTATTTATTATAGCTTGTAGAAAGTAATTTTGCTATATAGTTACTCCAGTTCTTCGTTCTTTAACTATAAAGTTCATCAGTATAAATAAATGTTGCTAAATTAATGCTAAATAATTTATGAAAACCGTTTTGATTTTTTTTAAACAATTACATCAAATTGCGAAAGATTTTAGACAAAAAGGTATTTTAATGTTTTCTTAAGAAATGAATAGACTGCTGTAGACGACTGTATCTATATGAATGTATATAATACTACATGGGCATTTGATTATGCAAAATATATATTTTTATTGATATATATATATATATATATATATATATATATATATATATATATATATATATATATATATATATATATATAAGCACTATTCCAAACCTTTTTGTAATCGCATATTGAATATATGGTAAAGTAGAACGTTTGGAAAGGTACTGATGTCAGATTAAAACATTGACATGATTGTTACAATCAGGCGATTTGTTTTCATGGTCATTTCACTTAAAAGTTAAGAAGTGTTCTTAATTAAACACATGCAACAATGGCTGCAAGATAATTTTAATCAAACTCGTAGTAGCTGTAGGTGCTGAAAGTATTAGACCCGAATATATTTTTAAAAAGGTTATAAAAGCTCTAATTATTTAACTAATAATGGTTATTTATGAATTTAATGGCCTGCACGATTACCGAACATGGTGTCTCTTGACTATTTTATTCGTTAATTTTTGATGTATTAGATGCTTTTATTATGTAACACCGTGATACATTATTAATACTTGAAATACATAATGTGCAATTTTAGTAATTTTACAAGGAAAAAATTGTGAGAAAAGTTAAATAACTAAGAGTACCAGTAAAACTTTAGAAATTAAATTCCATCTGCTTTGTATGCAGGTCGTCCTGTAGTAAACAACATTTTATGTCAAGTTCACCGCTATCATTTACCATCTTCATTTATGTAACTTGTAAAAAATGATATTTGTTGAGAAAAAAAATTAATTTTGTTAATTACTTCTCACAGGTTTTGTAACTGATTCTATCTTGGTTTCGGAAAACAAAAGACAAAACCTTACTATTCAAAAAATCGCTTTGCATTGATTAATTAATAAAGGACGAATAGTTTTACATAAAAATAATGCACATTATTATATATTAACACTGACGAGGGGGTTTGTAAAGTACTAACATACCTCAAAACTAGCCCAGACGGTTTTAAAACGGAAACTATGTTGCTTACCAGCATGACCTAGCAACTCAACCGTAGTCCAAAAGCCGGTAGTAAGTTCAGTCAGGATTACAACCACAAAAATCTCTAAATGATTGATGGAATGGCCTGCATTATCACCAGATTCGGCCTCACCCAATCACTGAATCAGTTACTATTGGTGAAATTTACAGCTCTACGCCTGGTGAGATTCTAAAAGGAAATAATATGATCTAATTTGACTTTAAGGTGGCTAAAATATTTGAATATAGAAAGGTAATGTCAATGGAACAGGAAGAGGTAGAGGAAGGCTAAAGCAGCAATGAATGGTGGAGTCAAGAACGTATTTCAACAAAATATTTATTTTTGGTAATCGACTAACGTAAGTAAAAGGTTTTTTGTTAAGTTGCTAACGTCAAAAGAGATGACGCACCTTTGGAGATGCTCACAAAACATTTTGCCTATCCTTAGTTCAAGTAATTTTACAGTCGAAGTTATCTAATACGTTAAATATTTGAAAATGACAGCCTACCATCTCTAATAAAAGACATTATTTCTAATTCTCCTAAACATTTATTACAATATTTGTTTTGCATATTTATTAACCATCCCATGGCCTAGAGCTGCGTTAATAATGTCAAGTTGTGAATTAAGTATTATAAAATTGCATGGCCATTAAGATAGAAACTAAGAAATGATGATTCATGTCATGAAAGAGGTTTTGGAAATGTCATATTCTGCACTCTTATCCCTCAATAAAGATAAGTTCTATTATTTTTGGGCGTGAGCGTGCGAAAAAAAACTATTAAATTAGAGAAAATTACTTTAGAATAAGTAAATCCAGTCCTTTACTTCTTTAATGTGAGAAACCCATACGTTTGAGCATGTTTCCCTCTATAATAAGAAAAAATCGACTTCGCTTTGAAAGAATTTCCCAATTCTTTATCTCGTACACCCATAATGTCATACACTGATTTAGTGTTTGCGCCAATAACAAGCACAAAGGAACGGCATCAATGGAACGAAGAGCACTGCGACTACCCGTTTTGTTGTATTAGGGGGAAATTAGGAAAGACGCATGCAACATGACACCGCAACGGGCAGACAAATAATAACAATAGCAATAGAACCGACCATACTCCACATCTGAGACAGTCCACGTAGACCTCAAGCCTAAGTACAAACATACCGTGGGCGTCTGAACAAAAGGAAATATAAGATATTGATTGGAGGTTAGAATGGGAAGGGAAAACATCTGCAGGCAATTTGTTCCCTAATCTGGAGACCTTAGGTATGAATGAGCGAGAGAAGTGGGATGATCTAGGCTTTTGCAGCTGGACAGTAAATGGATGCATACGTAACGCGCCTCTTGTTTTTCTGTTAGGAACAGTCAAGGGGGGAATAATACCGGCTAGTTCTTCAGAGCAAAATCCGTGGAAGTATCGATAGAAAAGGATAACGCCAACAGCGCGGCGATGAGCGAGAGAAGGGCGTTTTCTTGTAAGGACTGGGATGTTCATGAGTCGAATAGCTCTCTTTTGGGTAGATTAGAATAGAATGTTAAGTGTCGAAGGTGGCGCCGCTCCCCAGATGTGAGAACAGTACTCTAGGTTAGGTTTTATTTGGGAATGTGTAAGTTTAAAGTGTATAGAACCTACTTAATTTAATTTTAATTACACTGTCAATTGAAGTAATATTTCTATTAAAATGTATTTTTGTGGTAAAGTTGGAGTAGGTTTAAAAGTAAAGTCTTACTCTTAACAGGATTTTGTGTTACATTAAACCATGGGATCTCCGGTGGCCGGGTTGGTACGGCGCCAGCTTTGCAACCGACAGGCGCGGGTTCGAATCCCGCTTCAACCATGGATATTTTGTGATTGTTGTTGGAAGGTAGTAGAGGAATTCTTCCTCGACCGAGGTGGTACCACCCCACACATCCTCTAAAGGGCTGGTGAAATCCCTACATATGTTTCCAGCTCTGGATGTGTGAGTCGATTCCCCAGTACACCCACGGTACATAGTACTTAAACTTCAGTCTTCGTGGGCTGTCAGAAGATAAAAAAAAACAGGGGTGGTCAGCTCGCTTCACGCGTGCCACATAGTGGCACACCTGGCTCTCTAGAGTGGCACGCAAACATTTGCCACAAATAATGTTTTTAAAAATCACAATACGCATGAACCAAGTAGAAAACCCTCCTAAACAAAAAATCCCCCGCATTACGAACCAACATATGCACAAAAAAATGTTGCTTGCTGCGCCGTTAACTTTATACAAAAACAGAAATTATTACCTTCCGAAAAATGAGTGGCACGCCCAAAATTTTTGTTTTTAAAAGTGGCAGATCTTACAAAAAGGTTGGCCACCCCTGCTTTAAACTTTTAAACACAAATATTTGAGAGAATTTTGATGCTTCATTTAATACTCGTATTGCACGTAAAATAAACACTAGACGGGCAAAAACCGAAAGTAGAACTATTGCAATAAAAAGTAGAACAGCAAAATTTATGCTAATGTAATTTTTATAAGATGTTGTTTCCTACCTGCCAATTTGGTAAATTACTTAATAAAACAATAAATTAGTTGCGTACAGAAATGTGGTGCAATAAAATATAAGTTATACAAAAGCTTTTATTTTATATCTATATGGTTTCCGTACGATTGTTAGTCCTTTAATATTCAACAAACATTAATTGTCTATTTATTAATCATGCATATATATCTGCTATTGTAAATGTACAAGTTTCAAAAACAGTCTGCGTATATATAGCACCTTGTATAATCCATATACGTAACTTACTGTCAGAGACACCAGTATCTAGACCGGAAAATAAGTAATATTGTCTTTTTATACACGTAATTATACGAAGTGAAATTTAAATTAAATCATATTATATACTATTTAAAAATACCAATAAAAATATTATAAACCTTTCACTGTTTCGTAAAGAAGTCGTTTTTTGATCTTCTGACAGCCCACGAAGACCGAAGTCTACGTACTACGTACCGTGGGTGTACTGGAGAAATCCGACTCACACATTCAGAGCTGGAAATATCCATAGGGATTCCAGTAGCCCTTTAAGAGGATGCGTGGGGTGGTACCACCTCGGTCGAGGAAGAATTCCTCTACCACTTTCCAACAGTTACCAATCACAAAATATCCATGGTCGAATCGGGATTCGAACCGGCGACCTCTCGGTTGCAAAACTGGCGCCGCACCAACTCGGCCACCGGAGATCCCTAAACAGGGGACCAACCTGAGCAAACCTCATAGGGAATTCTAGGCGAGACAGTGCGCTATGTGAGATGACGCAGATGACATTTCGGTGGTTTTAAGGCTTCTTCTTCTGGGATAAATCGGGAATCATTGTACCATGGTTTTCGCACTACCGTGTAGTTACGGTTGACTGCAGTTTATTTGGCACGTTTTAAGTGGGCATATTTAGACATATTTATTTTGGCAACCATCGAAATTTCTTGCACCAGAGTCAGATAGCATACAGGTATGTCAAAGTGTAAGTGTATGTTTGCGTTTAAGTATTTCTAATCTTAACTTACCTCGTTCCTGTAATTAAAATCAGGGCCACCCAAAGCCCTTTCGGGGCCCAGGGTGAAATGCCGACTTCTTCTGGTAAACGGTCAGCCCGGAGCCCTTCGAAGTTAACAACCCAAGAGGTATTTTGTGCAGAAATTCTCCTGAACTAAATTTTCGGCCATTTTTTTATAAATGCTAAGCTTCTTCTCTTGACCCCCCTCCCCCCCCCCCCGCCCTTGGTAACCATGATTAAAATTATCTTGGTTCTTGTTAATGTTTGTTAAGTTAGAGCCAAATGAACTTGATGGAGTCTCTTATCTGGTTGTATAGTCTATCGTTATGGTAAGTTTTTGTAAGCATCATCCATGACAGGCAGTCCGGATTTCCTCACCAAAGATTAACAGCTGATCTCTTTACCTTTGTCACACATAACTGAAACAAGTCTCTCGAATTTCATGGCAAATCCCAGATTGTTACTCCTGATATTTCTAAGGCCTTTGATCAAGTATGGCTTGCTGCATTCCTCAACAAACTACCTTCTCACGGTCTTCATCCCAAACTATGTACCTGGATCTCTCTTCTCTCTAATCGGCTCATATCTGTCATGGTGGACGGTCACTCATCTAACTTCGATCCTATAAATGCTGGCGTACCCCAAGGTTCAGTCCTGGCACCAACTCCATGACCTGCTCTCTTTAACTACCAATCTCATCCATAGTTACGCTGACGATAGTACTCTTCATTCCAACATTCATTTTCCCAGACAAGTCTCGATTCAAGAGCTGGATAATAGACGCAGATCTATGCACCTAATTATTATTTCCCAAGATCTTCAATTAATCCTAGACTGGAGTGCCAAGAACCTTGTTCAATTCAATGCCGCCAAAATTCAGTCTTGTTCACTGTCACGCAAAAAATTCGAAAACACTTACCCCATCCACATGAATGGCCAAGACCTGCAAAATAATGAAACGTTCGATCTTGTTGGCATCGCTTTCGAACGTGATCTCAGCTGGCACAAACAGATTACTTTAATAGCCACATCAGCAGCTTAAAAGCTTGGTTTTCCCTTTCGAGTCAGAAAATACTTCTCCCCTTCCAATTTACACACTATCTATGTTTCCCAAATAATCATGAATGAATGTTTTGGTAAAGAAAATAAATATTTTGTAATTCGCGAAAAAAACCTGAATTTTTGAATTGACCCACCTGGGAAAAAATTAACACGCTTAGGAATTTATTATTTTCTCTAAAAAATTTTACATCATTTTGTCGACAATTTACTAAAATTTTAAGAGAAAAAAATGTGTTAGCAGAAAGTTATAATATTTGAATTTTTTTAAATTTAAAATATAATTTTAAAAAAATTCAAATGACTATAACTTTTTACTAACACATTTCGTTCTCTTAAAATTTACGAATTGTCGACAAAATGATGTAAAAGTTGTTTAGAAAAAATAATAAATAAAATACCTAAGCGTGTTCATTTTTTTCCCAGGTGGGTCAATTCAAAAATTCAACTTTTTTTCGCAAATTACAAAATATTTTTTTCTTTACCAGTACATTCCTAGTAGGCTCACTATTAAAAATCCTGAACTTGGCATGCATAGTACTGCCGTGTTAAGGATAGAGTCGTATCTGCATATTATATATGCATTTATATATTTTACATTTTTAAAATTTCACAGGCCGCGCCTGTCCAAAAGAGTTTGCTCTGAAGAACTAGGGGCTATAATTCCCCCCTTGGCTGTTCCTAATAGAAAAACAAAAGGCGCGTTACGTATGCATTCCTTTACTGTCCAGCTACAAAAGCCTAGAATATCCCACCTCTCCCGCTCCTTCCAGATTATGGAACAAATTTCCTGCAGATGTTTCCGTTTCCCTCTCAACCTCCAATCCTTTAAATAACTGACCAATAGATTACATTCCCTTTTCTTCAGAGGCCCACGGTACGTTAGTACTTAGGCTTGAAGAGTGCGTGGGCAGTCTCAGATAGAAAAAAACAATGTTAAATATTGATTTGAAAAAATATGTGTCTTATGAATATGATTTACTCTAAATTTGGGGTTATTTAATGTCTCTGAAAAAGAGCGTGTAGATTTGATGGCATAAGACAGTTCTTTGTAATTATTCCAAACAAATTTCTGCAATTTATCAAAATTTAATCCATTGCACTTAATTTAAAATACCATTTATGATCTTATATAAGTAATAATGGATTAGATATGGATATGACATTATTATCTAAAACAAAGAACTCTTTATTACACACGTCAAAATAAAAACAATAATAACAGTCTATTTACAATGATTCTGCATTTTCACACAACATTACGGAACGTATCAAATTGCATTCAGGGAAAGGGTTTAATATCTGTACAATTAACTTAGATATCAAACGTGACACATTAAGCGAATTTTACTTTTACTTTGTTCGTAGGTCATTTTGCCTCTTAAACAACTTTGTAGTAAGCAATGAACTAGCATAAATTACAATCTATTTTTATTTGGAGATATAAAGGTTACAAATCTTCCTGAAATGGTTCTTATTACTGTTATTATTATGTCATTTTAAAACCCAATGATATTATTCTAAAATTCGTACAGATTTCTATAAATGGACAGAAAGATCATTAAAAACAGCAATGACCCACTATACAGATGGTAGTTAGCCTAGAAGAAGAATATCACGGATAAAAAAGACAGATATATCTAGGATTTTCAGAAGTTCTGGCACCAACCCTATTTCTTCTTCACTAGTAATGCCAACAGAACAGAGCTGCAAGTAGGCATAGAAGAAGTAATAGGAACAAATAACCTGGTAGAAATCATAGTGAGAAGCAGGGCTAAGTGAGATGTAATACAAAGGTGACTAACGAAAGTGATTGCAACCAAGGAAAAAGAAGACAGGCAAAGACAAAACGAACGAAGAGACTAGAATGATCTCTGGGTACTGATGTACCAAATTCAGGAATTCTCGGTGCCCAGGAGGAAGTAATAGGGTGTTTTTAGTGCGCAGACAGTGCTTCCTTCTAGTACTGGAGTCCTACAGTCACATCATTGCGATGGCGTTCATAAAGAATTTTCAACCGAAAAAAACCAATGCCAACCACACTTACGCGGACCTTATACTCTCCCCTGCCATATTTATTTTCCAAAATAAGTCTCGAATCTAGAATTGGATAACACGTGCAGACCCATGCACCTATCCTGTTCACAAGATCCCCAATAAATCTTAGTCTGGGTCTGGGGAACATTGTTTAGTTTAACACCTCCACAACCCAGGCTGGCACCCTGTCACCCACAAAAAATCTGGTAACACCTATCCCATCATATGAATGGCCAAGCCCTGCAGAACACTCTGATCTTAATGGTTATTAAAGAAGATCTTTGGGTTAGTCAAGGCACACCGTAAGTTATGTTTTCAAAATAATATTTTCCAAATGTTCCCCTCGGCCGACAGATGACCATTCTTTGGGTAAAATCGTCAATAACAATTTGACATAATTGCGATTCAATTTCATCAATAACTTTAAGCGTCTGGGCATTATTAGAATATACTTTGTCCTTGAGGAAACCCCACAAGACAAAATCACGGGGTGTTAGATCGCATGATCTTGCAGGCCACTGAACATTTGAAAATTAAACGAAATGAATTGTTTTCGCACAAGAACGGGAATTTTCATTGTAAGTTTGAGCAATTCTAACACGTTTTTACACTCAGAAAACCCAAGCATGTGTATACAAAACGAGAGATGTTATGTAAATATGTAAATTATTACATGAATATTCAAGTCTCCTACGCATCATTGTCACAACCTCACGCATTTTTTTTGTAAATTCAAAACAATTACACGGATTTAATAAAAATACACAAAAATAAAATAGTAACGTAATAATCTAATTCTCAGGATCGTACCCACAATTATTTTAGCCGATAATGTCGACATTTAAAGTCGGTAAAATTTAGTAATGCGCAGGCCAAACTTTCATTTTGCATGTGAGAATTTGTGATTACCAGTAGATATACGTAACTAATATGAATTGCATTCTTAGTTATTATTTATTATTTGCAACTAACATTTGCAACAAAGGTTGAAGGTTTTTCAAGAACCAGTACCAGTAAGCATTATGAGAAATATTGTTGCAATCTTATGTATATCGATTGGTGCCAATAATTAAAATAAATATTACTTTGCAAAGTAGCTATTATTATCTTATTAACTACATATTATTGGTTTAGTTACCTGATAAATTAATTTGTAACATTGACATACATAATATATAGAAACAATAATTTGCCCGACATTTATGTAACAAATCATGCCCCTTTTACTTGTTACGTAGTTTGACCCTTTTAGAAAAATAACGTGATTGTTTATTTTATCAAGAAGTAGAGACACAGCAGTTCTGTTTTAAAAATAACATTCTCCATATGTCCCCCCTTGGGTGTTTCTACAAATGACCATTCTTTGAGTAAAATTATCAATAACTTTTTGGAACAATTCTGTTTCAATTTCACCAATAACTTGACGAATATTTTGCTCTAGGTCATTAATCGTCTACGGATTGTTGACTAGACTTTGTCCTTGAGGAAGCCCCACATGAAAAAATCGAGGGGGCTTAGATCGCATGATCTTGCAGGCCACTAAATATCACCATTTCGAGAAATGATGCGGCCTGAAAACGTGTCCGTAGTTCGTAGTCAGAGTTTCCCTCGCCGTGTGACACGTGGCACAGTGAATCGATTAATAGGAGCTAGAGGGACAAAATTTTGATTTTGCATTTTTTATGTTCTAAGTGTGTATTTGCGTGCTTATAAACATTCGTGGTGACATCTTGTAATAATTTATTAGAAGAATGACGCTTTTTTATAGTTTGTTTATATCATAGATTTAGTTCAGAAAGAAAGAATGATTTAATATTGAGAATGTGTATTTATTTATCACAAATATCATGATCTGTAACATTATTTGTATATTATCTTTCTTTATCATAGTATCACTAAACAGTTATAGCCTAAATATTATAAATCCACCGTTTTTTAATGTTTAATCCACTCTTCGAATAATTCTCGTTTTGAGATTTCAAAAGTCTTATCTGAAAAAAGAGAAAATCTCCGTAAATGCAAAGTGCAAAATAAATTATTCATAGAAAGAAACAAAAGACTTGCCACTACAATATGTAAAAAAATTAGACCGGTGCTAGCCGGTGTTCTTAAAGAGAATATCTGCTAAAGATTATTAAACTACATGTGATCGGCAAAAATAACCCCCTTTTCTATTGGTATTATCCCGATGAAAACAATGCAGTTTAAATATTCTCTATACATGTAAAAACACTACATATCTTGGTGAATATTAGCCATTGCACGGGTTTCACAAATATTTACATAATATAACAATCGGTCGACACAAGAGGTATCGTACAACTGATAAAGCAGTACCTAAGGTGGCTTTCTCTAAACCCTACCTTCGGAAATTTACTACCTGCTTACGGATTGTAATTTGTACAAATGATTTTGGTTTTGTTGTCCTCAGGGATTTTCTAAGGAAACGTAATTATTTTAAATCAGTAATTTGAATTATACTTGTGTCCCCCTAGATTAAATGAAACGATTCAATGTGCGTCGTTTTCATGAAAAAATTGCCCTATAACACTTTCAGTCACAGTGCACATCACACGGATACTCGAAGAGGATGTAAAAGTTTTTCTTCAATAGCTCGAGAATTTTTACTTCCCTATAATCCTACAGTTTTGCTTGTTCACATAACGTCCAAGGTGGACCAAATTCTGCATTAATTTTCATTGCAAGTTTGAATGTATATGTCATTCTACAGAAGCTGATATTTGTAAATCTCTTTGTATCCAATTCTTAAGGCTTGTCATTTGATATGTCACTGAGATAAACACAGACCAAATCCGGGATTTATTTATAAAAAGAAAAAATCCAATGTTCAATGCCATTCACTTTTACAAAATGATGTTTTATTGCTTTTAAAAGTTGCACTTTAAATCTTGTAACTGTCTCACGAATTAAAATTCTTTTAATTGGAACCATAGTGGTTCGGGTTGACCTAAACTAAATTAAATGTTTCCTAAGCTCTTGCAACAGAAAACGTTTAAAGAAAAAAAATTAATATAGCAATCGATGATCCTAACAAATTTGCATATACTTTTACTAGAGCAACATCATTACCATTTACTATGGAGAAATGGAGAGAACTCATCACCTCCTTTACTCTTTCTGGTTTTTTGATTTTCCAAAGATATTTGACACATCTTATAGAATAGGCACCGTGTGATTCGACTAAGTTTATCCCAAAGGTCTTCCCACTTCTATTTTTTTTTCAGATTCTGTTAAAGCGGTGTGGCCGACGTCGTTTAAGCCCAAAATGAAAATCCGAGATCAACAGTTTGAAAAGAAAACTTGATTTTACTATTTTTTTTTTTAGATTAAGCAGCAAACCAAAATAGTGTCATTTTTCCTCATATTTGACTCTGTATCATCTCCTCGTATTTCTAATCATAAAATGTCAAAAGAAATTCACATATTTCTTGTAGTTTACTTGTCTATACCATGTTTAATATACCAATTCTATACTGTTATAAACAATAAAATACTTAGCAAAATATTATACACAAAAAGAATAACGGTTCGTCTAACACATGCTAGGTAGCAAAAAGCTACCTTTAATCTATGGAACTTTACCTATTTGAAAAATTAAAACATCTAAATTGCAAAAAAGGTCATTATTATGTAGAAACAACACCACACCTAAAACGTGTGACTAAAATGTCGTTTAATATGTTGCGTTTTCCAGACCATACCTTAGTAACTCGAACAAGAAAAGAAATTCATGCTACTGTGCTTTTTACTTTCTCTACTTCTCTACTACTAATTTTCCATACCTTATTTCTATTTTGTTTCTCTGTTTCATAAAAATATACAGGGGTGTTTAAAAAAACTAGTGCCATCGCCTAAAGGGAGATTCTTTAAGAGAACTAAGGCTTACAGTTCTGCAGATGCTGTGTGCCCAAGATAGAGGGTATTAATTTTTTTGAAAGTGTCAGTCATGGGGTCTCGCTACCTAATTATTTTTTTTACAAAAAGGCACTGGTTAAAATAGAAATTAAAATTTTTTATACCGCCTTTGTGACGTCAGGCAAAAGAGCACCATAAAACCACACGCAGGAAGTTAGTTAATCACTCCTGAGACTTCTAATCTGATAAATGATTACTCTTGCATGAAGACTTTTATAGTACTATAACCGGTAGCAAGACTAGCAGGTACTGCTACCCACTGTTGGATTTTCTTACAAAGAAATACAAACTTTTTTGGCCATAAAATTTTACACAATTATATAGTCAAGAAAGAATAAAACACTTTACTTAAGTACCTGGCATCGGAAAATATAAAGAGCCAATTTCACTTGACAGTTTTACATTAGAAAAGTTCATTTTTGCCAGTTATTTCAGAAATGTATCTTAAAATTATCACAAATATCCACTGTCCAAAAACATGTAAGCTTCGAGCACTGGGGAGGAATTTACTTGGATCTTTTTTTTTAATTTACTATATCTTTGATGTTTGAATGATAATGGTTAACAGGTTATTCCATAGGTGCTTCAAAAAGCGTTATGTGTGCGAAATTATAATAAACTTTCTTTAAAAACTTGCAAAATAAATAGGAAAAACCCATTGATTCCGCACCAAGTATAGATACTAGAATTTTCATTTTAGAGCAATCAGCAATTACCAAGTTATTTATAACCCGCCAAACGATATGGTCCCCCACCTAGTTTTTGAGAACAGCTGTTTCCGGGCTTTCAGCGGTGTAGAATATTTGCAAAATGATATACTCTACTCAAATAATGCAATTACTGTGGGTGAAGACTTATCCACAATCATAAATACTACAGGCTAAAGCGTAATATGACTGGATTAATAAAATACACCGGTATACAATTATTTTTCGTGATTTAGTAATTTATTTTTATTGCATGGTGTCGAAATTTAGAGTGAGAGTGGCAACGTCGCTTCATTGAGAAATCTGAAAGGCGTAATTTCGTTTGTATTTTCCAGACAGGTCAGAATCTACGTGTGTAGTGATATTTTACTAGTGTTGTCGAAACTTTCCACATATCATCCATGGGAACCCAGTTCAACAATTTTAGATAAGCCGATATCCTATCGTATTTTCGAAGTTTAAACACCAGTCGACAACAATTATTCTGTACTTGCTGTATGCGTCGTTCAGTTAAACACTCCAAACAGGGTCCATATACTAAGCTTGCATAATTTAAAATGGGGAAAACCAGCGATTCACATAACTTTTTTCTTAACGAGAAACTAAGACAGTCCTTGTTTTCATAGAGAATTTTTAAAATACAGTATGATTTAGAAAGCAACTGTTTAACATGTTCTGTAAATCTTAAATTTGGGCCAAAGACTAGTCCCAGGTTCTTACACTTTTAAATCAGAGGTAAAGTTGATTATAAGGAATTACCAAAAAGCATGAAGCAGGACTTTGTTCCATTTGGTTTTAGATCGTGTTCCTAAGAAAAATTATAAGTGTTCGTAAGTCTGCGTTAATTCTATTTAAGGCCATGGGCGCATTCTCAGGGTTGAAACTAAAATAGAGCCAAATATCATCAGCATAACCATGTATACTACAGGCAGAGATCTCATTAAATAAATCTGACGTGTAGAACAGAAACAAAAGGGGATATAAAATCAATCCTTGTGGCACACCAGACGAAACTTGTCCATTGTCTGAAAATTTGTTATTTAAAAGGACTTTATGGGTTCTGCTTGACAAATAAGAACGAAAAAATGAGAGTGATGTATCATCGAAACCAAAAAATTGCAGTTTTGACAGCAAGATTTCGTAACTTACGGAATTATAGCTGGTGGTCTTTGTCGCACACATGCACAATGTAAGAAGCAAACAAAAGTGTCCTCTTGCTGAAGGCCAATGGGAACACCAAATAAACCCTGAATCCCAGAAATGAACAGTTTCCGGATCTACATCAATAGGAACTTTTTCTTATTTTTGGCCAACGAATGACCTGTAAAATACAGCCGGTAGAGTTTTGCAATGCCCTGTATGTGTATATTATTAAGTCACCTCTCACATTAATACAAAAATGTGCAGTCAGATAACGAGTTGCCGCAATGTGAATTTTATCTGGGACAACCTGTACAACGCCGTCTCGATCTGTAGATTGCATAATGAACAAGGATAAGTAAACTTTACGGCCACTAGTAATTTGCCCGTACACAAGAAGCAATGAAACTGAAAGTAATTTTGTTATTTCTTGCATTTTTGTTAAATTGTTAAGAAATAATTGTGGTCACTATTATAAAAGACGAATTAACTAAAAAAACCATTCTGCAGCCTCAGGTATAACCAGTTATACAACAACCTCATTCCGTTTTTGAGCAGATAGAAATAATAATTAAATAATATATAAGGTTTTGAATAAATTGATCCATGTCGCTCAGCGGGAAAAAAAATCACATCAGGACCTCTAATACCCATAGTAATATATCTGAAGGTTGTCCATATTGGGTGTGGTTCCCAATGGCCTTCCATTCGCCAAGCATAATATCCGTATGCACGTTTAATATTGTTTTGCTTTTAAAAAAAATTGATCTTGTTTCGTAACGTTTTACCTTTAAAGAAAAAATAACCGATCTAGCAAAACATGTTATAGATATAAGGAAACATGGGTGTTTAATTAGTTTCATTTTTTTTTCTTATTGGTCTAGTGAGAATTCTTGGTACTAGAGTTTGTTTTTGTTTAAAAGTCAAGGTTTTTATGAGAATTATTCATCCAAGAAATCGACAAGACGAGACGAGACAGCTAGACTTGTTAAGCAATTGTTCTACTTTCTGAGGAGAGGGGACATTCCTCTCCCCTTCCCCTACCAAGTTTAGTGGTGTGCCCTAGAACATGTGTCCCTAGAATACCTTTCAACCCCAAAAGTAGGGGGTGCAAAACAATAAGTAGATCATACTCTTATGTATTATGACGTATTGATGGTCATTGTAAATTGCGTTTCTCGATCTCAGTATTAAAACCTCGGCATCCATAAAGTTTGTCTCATGATTTTTACTTTACACTTCTTGATTTGATTTGGCGGGAGCGGGCTAACAATTTTGCGTTACGCCACTGCAGATGTCACAACTTTTTACGGCCAAAAAGTCACGAGAGGTTTTTCCTTCCTTATCACAGTAACGTTTCTGTTGGGATTACATCTTTTAGAACCACAGATTCTTGCGAGAGAAGAGGTTCCTTTTTTGGTATAAAATACCTCTTTTGTTAAGTTCTGAAGAAAGCATCTTGTTTATCCTTCCGTCTCTTCAGTTAATTTAGAGTTTACTTTCTTCTTTCAACTAATAGCAATGTTAAGAAATTTTATTGAGAAACTACGTGTTTTTGAACCGAATTTCATCTAAGTTAAGCAAATTTTTAGAATTTAGACGCTGCATGACATGTTCCTCGTGACTGCAGATAAAATATTTAATTTGAATCTACGTGCTTATTCACCAAAAAAGTAATTGGACAAGCCTGATATTTAACAAACAAAATCATGGCAATAAAAGGGTATATTTATTATTTTAAAGGAAAATTAATGAAAAACAAAGAAGATAACAGACTGAGCCAAATTAAAAATTTTGAAAAACGTGTAAGGACAAATGTTGTCCCTTACATCGTGAGAAAAAATTTTTCTCTAAAACCAGTGGTCTAGCAGTTATAAGGAAATAAACCATAAAATTGTTTATAACAATTAATCGCGATAGAATTTTTCAATCCTGATAATTTTAGCTCAATATACACCTAATTTAATTCTCAATGATGATTTTTTCAGATGTTTAAAAAAATGCATACAAAAGTACATCATATACATACACAGTACACTGTGTGTAACAAAAATATGGTTTGTTTGTTTGTTTTTGGATTAATGGCTCTGGTTGAAACCAAATGGCCAGCTCTCATTTTTCCAAAAATATGGAAAGTTTACCGTTTTCCTGAAATTAACAGGAACTTTTTTTAAATGAAACCCTCTATATTTTATTCGATATTCAAATTCAGCTTTAAATTCTGAATACTTTAGGAACATTTTATCCTAAAGTTAACAGTTTTTGAAAAAACAGTGGGCAAAAATCGTTATTTTATTGTATTTTACCTGCACACGAAAGTTTACCTGAAATACCTGACATTGTCAGTTTCGTTTATTTATAAAAATGGATCATTTAACAAAAAGCCTAAGAACTGAAATTTTTATAATACTGGGTTTGTAATATTTTTAATGACAAATATTCTGACAGAAATCCATGAACTAAATCTACTGTAAGTAAAATTTTAAAAAAATTTCATCAAACTAGAAACGTAAAATCGCTATACGCTCTGGCCGACCTAATACAGTGAATGTTTTACTTAGTTTAGAGGAAAATCCCCAGCTTTCTACCAGAACACTGGGAAAAAAGCAACCTTTCACACATGTCCGTAAACCACCTTCTGAAAACCGAAAAGTTTTCTCCGTATACAAAATAAGACTTGTACAAGAGCTCTCAGAAGATGATAACAACAGGCGCTTGGAATTTTGCCAAACCATGATGGAACGTTGCAACGCCAATCCAGATTTTGTCAACCGAATAATTTTCTCTGACGAATCAGCATTTGTTTTAAATGGAAAAGTTAATAGGCATAATTGTCATTGGGCCCGGGAAAATCATCACTGGATATGCGAAAATCATACCCAGTTCCCCCAAAAGGTAAATGCTTGGGCTGGTATAACTGGTTGGGGAATAACTGGCCCCTTCTTCGTGCAAAAGGCAGCAAAGGAGAAAGATATTTGGATCTTCTAAGAAATGAAATTGTCCCGGCTCTTGCACAACTCTTTCCAAATAATCGTAGGTAAGTGTTGCTACTTTATTTTACCTGTTGTATTCGTTATTTGAGTATGATTTTTTTGGCAATAATGAAGCACCAAATGATGAAATATGGTTTCAGAAGGATGGTGCCCCACCGCACTATGCCTATAATGTTCGGCTGACTTTGATAATCGAATAAAATATAGAGCATTCCATGAAAAAAGAGATTCCTGTCGATTTCAGGAAAACGGTAAACTTGACAACAATGCAAGACTCACCACTGGATAGGGCGTAATTTCGGACCTAAGTGTATAAAAGTTCATAAAAGTCGGATGAATGGCTTTCAAGATATTTCGAGGTTCCATATTTTTGTTACACACTGTATATTGTTAAATTCGTGCTTCAATAAGCTTTCAGACACCCTACACGATGCCCTTAAAATTGGTTTCCATTTCTCAATTTACCCCCTGAAATTAAGCCCCAGAATTAAAATTCAACTTCTTATACTTCACGTCTCTAATTATTGGGCCACCATACTCTATTTCTTTATGTTGAATAGTTTCAGAGAAACTCGCCTGTGATAGACGGACGGACGGACACCGAAGAGATTACACATGTGTTCCGTTTTGCTAATTTTAGCACGGAACAATAAAAAACAATACATAGATCGTTGCAACTTTAACCACCAAACCGAGTTGTGGCGAAATATCGAACGTTATTGGAAAGTCAATTTTGCGTTTATTTCCAAACAAGGATATACTGTGATATTTGAAACTGCATTATTACTGAATTACAGCGGTATTTATTTTAAAAAATAAAGTGGGCGTAACCAATTGGTGAATGTATTTGCTAGAAAGAGATGCAAGTCTGCGAGGGTACTGGCGTGCACGCTGTTTACATGACTTTAACAATTTTCTTTAGTTTTTACTTCTGATGCAAATTTGCTACATTGATGTTTCAGAATATAGCAGATGTATTATATTATAAGTAATTATGAGAATAGGTACATATATTACGTTTATTCTTTTTATCATTATGCTACTTGCATAATAATAAAATGACAGAACCATTCGTTTTATAAAAGCTCGTGTCAGGCACCTAGGAACATGAGAAAGTTATATAATTTTATCGTAGTTAAAATGTGTATGGTTTTTAATAATGAAATTGGAAGCCTGTGTGGTAGCCTTTTCTTAAATCAGTAATAATAAAACCTGTGTTCCCTCTGGCATTTACCTATCCACAACTTGTCACTTAAGAGTGGTTATCGGTACCATCTCTTGCTATAAAAAACCAATGAGTTTTCGCGATAGAAATATAAAAAAATCGTTGACTAATTTATAAGTATCTTTTCTTTTGTCAGTGAGTAAGCTTTTGTAGCTGGGCAGTGAAGGATTGGAGGTTGGGAGGGTGAGGAAAAACTCCAGCAGGCAATTTGCTCTATAATCTGGATACCCTAGGTATGAATGAGCGAGAGAAGAGGTCTTTCCTTTTGTCAGTGAGTAAGCTTTTGATGCTGGGCAGTACAGGATTGGAGGTTGGGAGGGAGAGGAAAAACATCTGCGGGCAATTTCCTCCATAATCTGGATACCCTAGGTATGACTCAGCGAGAGAAGTGATCTGTTCTAGGCCTTTGTAGCTGGACAGTAAAGGGATGCATTAGTAACGCGCATCTTGTTGTTTTGTTAGGAACAGTCAAGGGGGGAATAATACCGGCTAGTTCTTCAAAGCAGAATCCGTGGAAGTACCGTTAGAAAAAGGATAAATCCCCAACAGCGCGGCGATGAGCGAGAGAAGGGAGTTTCTTGTGAGGACTGGGGCATTGATGAGTTTTCTTTTGAATAGAATCAAGGATGTTACATAAGTGTCGAAGGTGATGCCGCTCCCCAGATGTGGGAGCAGTACTCTAGGTTAGGTCTTATTTGGGAAACATACAGAGTGTATAAGTTGGAAGGGGAGAAGTTTTTTTCTGGCTCGAAAGAGAAAACCAAGCTTTTTAGCTGCTGATGTTGCTACTGAAGTAATGTGTTTATGCCAGCTAAGATCATGCCAACAAGATCGAACGTTTCATTGTTCTGTAGGGCTCATTCATGTGGATGGGGTTAGCGTTGCCAGATGTTTTGCGCGACAGGGAGCATGACTGGGTTTTTGAGGCGTTGAACTGAACAAGGTTCTTGGCACCCCAGTCTAAGATGAATTGAAGATCTTGGGAGAGTGACAGGTGCATAGATCTGCGTCTATTATCCAGCTCTTGATTCAAGACTTGTCTGAAAAATAAATATTGGAGTGAAGAGTACTGTCATCAGCATAACTGTGGATGGGATTGATAGTTGAAGAGAGCAGGTCATTAATGTGAAGAAGAAATAGGGTTGATGCCAGGACTGCACCTTGGGGTACTCCAGCATTGCTAGGACTATGTATATTAAAAAAGGCACATAACATACATTATAAATACGAAGTACATTTTAGGTAATGCAGTCTATTTATTTCCCCTAACTTATATTTAGTAACAAGATTATCAAGCGATGCCAACTTAGCTTTTAGATTTTTGTCTTTAAATCTAGCAGTTACATTTAAACTTTATATTTTGGCATATTATGTTTCTATTTGACATTGTTTCAACTTTTCAAGAAAGACATATATAGAGGGATGCGTTGCATAAAAAGAGGAATTAAATTTTGCATGAAACGACTCGAAAAAATGTGTCGTTCTTGTAACCGAAACATTTTCTTCCGCCCACACAGCAGGAGGAAATGCGTTTTTAACTATATATGTATGTCTCTAACAAGTAATCACAATATTTATCCAAAAGTTCATTGTGTGGTTTGAATGACATCAAATCGAACACAAACCAGTCTTCTACTTCATTAGGATTCAAGTACGTCAACCCCAAAGCGTTTTAAGCCAGTTTTTGATTCATATCCAACTCAAGCCCATTGACTTTATCTTTCTATACCATGCTTGGTGTAAGTGAAATCAGCAACCACTAATATCAACATCAGGCCAAACATACAGTAATGCTACATAGATGGCCCTTTTAAAATCAACAAAAACGTGTCTTGGATTGAACTTAAGACGATACTTTTCATAAATTTTACATTTTAGTAAAGAAAAATACGTTTTATAACATTCACTAGTCTTACTCGCTAACAAACAAAAAACTAAAGCCATTTTGGAGTGCATGAATTGTAAAAAATTGAGAGAAAAACTTTGTACAAAAAGAAAATATTCCGTCCATATACAGTATATTGATTTTGGTTAAAATACTGTGAAACAGACATATCACATGTAAACACAATAATATTATTTTCTATGTTGTTAATGAACAAAAAAGTTTCGCCTTTATTTGTTAATATCGTTTCACTATATGCGCTGAGAGCTCCATGCACTCCCTCTATATTTTTAGGAAGAGGACCTGGTACTATCTTGCGGCGACAGTTATAAATATTCCTTCTAATGTTACTTACATCAATGGTTGTGAGAGATGGTGGCAAATGTGATGTTAATGTTTTACAAATGATTTTTGAAGACCGTTCAGTTACATCTTCTTCAGCCTTTCTCTTACACGTATTTGAAACAGCTTTCCTGTTTACCATTTGTTCATCTGCTTCATGATTGTGAACATCATTCTTTCTTGAAATTATGTTCTCTGTACCAAGAGTGTAAAGTTTGGCTTTACAATGCAGCTTTTTTGGCTACATCTCCACGATGTCTCACCACTTTGTCTTTTGAAATCGTAAAATTTTCGTATAAAATCAAATCTTTCCCACGTTCACTTTTGATCACTGACACGGACATTTTTCACTTTTATCTACGCGCTATCAAAAGTAGAAATAAACTAAACTATGAAGCAAATTGACCTGAGCAAGTAAAGTAAATTAAATTTACGCATAAGTGAAACTTACGAAACAGCATGAGTTATCTATAGTTAACATTTAAGACGATTTTTTAACAAATCCTAAACAATAAATGCCGAGATGGTCGTAGCGGATATTGAACACTTAATAGAAAATTCAAATTTAGCGCAGTACCGTGAAAAACGTTTGGATTTTATTGAGTAACTCAAGGCGTGGCTCATCACGAAAAACCTTGGCTCGCTGGACTTTTTTCAAGTTAACTACTTAGAAAGTACCCCAGAGACATTTGGGTCAAAAAATATCAGCAAGAATTTTTAGTAAATCGTGATTTACATCTTATATTGTTATAGTTATAGGTCTTCACACATGAGTACCAGTCTACTGTTGGTTCTTTTGCAATATGCCACTGGATATTGGGACATAAGATAAGTGGTCATTTCTGCGTCTTAAGCTTTGAGATAATGCATCTCAAACATGAAGCAACAAGGCATGTTTTCCTTTGAAGTGTTACCGACATTCTATTGGATCAATTTAAATTAAAATACTTTTTCAGATATAAATTTGTTGTATAAACATGGCGGATATATATATATATATATATATATATATATATATATATATATATATATATATATATATATATATATATATATATATATATATATATATACATATATATATATATATATATATATATATATATATATATATATATATATATATATATATATATATATATATATATATATATATATATATATATATATATATATATGGAAGACTCACTCTTTGCAATAGTTGAAAAAATTGACATACCACAAGATTATCATACCAAATTTAACAAGCAACCTACTGGGTTTAAAAGGGCAGTTACTCTCTTATAACGAAAATTTGCAGTAAAATTTTGTTACTGCAATCCCTGTATCTTTAAAACAAAGTATCTGCGGACCAGATAGTTTTATTCTTGACTGTTACTTATAGAAAAAATATAGGTATTATTTTTAAATGTTCCTGAAATCATATTTATTTTAAAAGAGGTTGAATATTTTTAAATAAAACTCCTACTTTTACTGCTTTTCTCATTTGCTAATTTTTTTCCAAAAATTAACAAAAACATGACAATTATTTGATACATTTCATATAAAGAAAAAACGGTTATGGCAAAAAATCTGAATTTTAATATTTAAAAAATAATCTCACTTGTAATTAGTGTGAGAAAAATTAAACAAACTGTAGTGTTTTACTAGTATATTGGCTGAGACAAGTGATGGAGCGTAGTTTCAAGATATTTTTTTGGTTTTTAATAATACTATATTGTTTTAATCATAAAAAATACTCTATTTCCCCCAAAAAATCTCCCAAAAAAAGTATTCCCCAGACTTTCCTCCGTCCACATGAAAATCCCCCAAATTTGGGGGAAAATCCCCCAACCTGGTAACACTGCTGCGGGCCCATGTTTATAATTTATGAACTGTTGCCTTAGATCGTGTTCCGTGAAAACGGAACCCTTATGGAATCATTTCGGTGTCCGTCCGCCCGTCTGTCAGGTTGGGTGAAACTATTCGACGTAAAAATTTGAAATTTGGCACAGAGAGAGTGTGATCACCAAAAAAATCGCTCAGAAAAATCTGAAAAAAATCAAGAACATTGAGAAGTAGGTGTAGATTCAACCAAAATTATCAGGATTGAAAAATTCTACCGCGATCAATTGTTATAAACAACGCAATTGTTAATTTCCTTATAACTGCTGAACCATTGATTTTAAAGAAAAAGTTTATCATAGAAAATAACACCTCACGACTTAATTACTGAAAAAAAATTGTGGTTTTACTTTTGAACCGTTTTTTAATTGACAAATGACGGAATTTAAAAAAAAGTGGTGAAGTAAAAACTATAGAATAAAAACCATATCAATAACACTGCGAGTATTTATTTTTACGTCATGAGACGCTACAATCAGAACGCTAAGGGTTTTTAATTCCAATGCCACCCGTAATTTTGTGTGGAAAACTGTGTTACATAAATGAATTCAATGCAACGCGTAGATCACTTTTCAATTCTTTGTTTGCATTTTATAATAGTTTCCTCGGCTCTAAGTTATAATCACAAGGAAACAGTTTTGTAAATTACATAGTGTGTTTGTCGAACATACTTATAAACCTGTCATTTCAGTACAACAATTGTTTTATGTATCCACAAGCGAACTGATCATGATCATTCATACAATAACCGTATCTGTACTGTAAATTGGGTCATGAAGTCATGAGCTGCAATTCCATTACATAAACTCTTTTATAAAGTTAATTACCTGAGTAAACCGGTCTCATTTAAAAAATTTGTTACGTAATATTTAGCCAAAAATGATTTAATATTTTTTAATGATCATATCAGTGACAAACTGAGAGGTTTTTAAGCTTAATTGCTATCTATGGTAACCTAACTGTTAACGACAATTTTTTAACATGATTATTACTAAACCTGTACATTAATGTGGCGAAGTGGATTTTCATGATGGGATGGAGTCCAATTATTTTGAATTTGTTAAAAATAATTAAGTTTTCTTTTATCCCAGCCACTTCAATTATGTAATGCAAGAGTGTGTACCAGTGTTTTTAAATATAATTACTGTGTAGGCATAATGTCAAGTCCGCCTTCGTAATAAGAGGTGGCAGAATATTATAACTTACACGCATGCTACAAAAAAGTCGTTCATTGTTTTAACTGGTACAAAACACTTTGATAATTATGCAAATAAAGATTTAAATAAGTTCATATTTGGACAGGAAAGTGAAGATTTAGATTTCCTTAAAAAATTTCTAGTATCATCTGTGTAAAAGCAGTCTGGCACATCATGTGAATGTTTTTATTCCTATTATAATCCGAATATTTAAGGTCAAAGAATTCCCAGGCGTTCGCTTAAAATATAAAAGAGCTACAGGTCCTAAAACGTTATCTTTAGATCGGATATCCAAGTCTGTATTGAAGTAAAATTTTTTAAACTGAAATAGTTTAGCTAGACTTAGAAATGTCAAAACAAATCTTAACAGCTTTTGATTGGTTAAATAGACTTCAAGTTTTACATTAGGTACATTTTTCCTAAAGTGTGACATACTACATTTATATCAAAAATTATCAACATCAAAAAGTCTTTATTGAAATCAAATTTTTTAAGTTTTAGTTAAGTAAATTATCTTCATATCAAGCGTTTATATCTGTATTGAAGTCAATTTTTTAAAGTAACCGCTTGAAAAAACTGAAATACTTCAGGTTGACTTGAACATTTCAAAACAAGTCTTGACAGACCTTCTTTGGTTAAAAAGACTTCATATTTCATATTCTTTTTCCTTAAGTGTGGCACATTATATCAAAGATTCATGTCTCTGTTGAAGTCAAACTTTTCGAGTAATCGCAAGAAAGAATACTTAAATAATTTAACTAGACTTAGAAATTTAAAAAGTCGTAACAGTCTTTATTTGGTCAAGAAGACTTTATACTGACTATTATGTTTCTCCTATACTGTGATATGTTATATCAAAGATTCATGTCTGTGTTGAAGTCAAACTTTTTAAGTAATCGCGTAAGAATTTTTTTATCTAACCCCACGTAGGCTTTAAGCCTAAGTACTAACGTACCGTGGGCGTCTGAAGAGAAAGGAAATGTAATCTGCCCATACGGGATTTAAAGGATTGGAGGTTAAGAGGGGAAGGGAAGACATCTGCAGGCAATTTGTTCCATAATCTGGAGACCTGTATTTTCATGCAACGGTTACGCCGTGTAGTTTGTCTTGCCGTGTTTTCCAGGTTACTCTCTGGGAATGTTTATTTAATTGACTGCATTTTATCTCGTCCAAGTCAGCTTGTTCATTAGCTCTCGTGGTTCGATTTAACGTTCTTTTGTTGTGGCCCTGAATTTCGTTTTCTTCGCATTGCTTAAAGTCCTCCCTATGTTTAGACGGTCGCTCTTAATCTCTTTATGTTAGTTTTCTTGTTTTACTTACATTTCTCTTTCCTGAAAATATTTTGTTTACATTTTCTTGCGACGTTGGAGCACCCTTAATTTATATAGTTTTTGGTCACATTGGGTTCACTGTCCTGGATTCCGCCCGTGCTTTTTAACATTCTGTATTAGTTAAACGGCATTCGCTTCTCCAGATTTTGTTTTTAAATTCTATAATTAATGTGGTAGCTTGGTTAATATGGTAGAATGGGGGATTGGTAGTTGAAAAGAGCAGGTCATTAATGTGAAGAAGAAATAGGGTTGGTGCCAGGACTGAACCTTAAGGGACGCCAGCATTGATACGATGGAAGTTAGATGAGTGACCGTCAACCACGACAGATATGCGCCGATTAGAGAGGAAGCTACCGATCCAGGTACATAGTTTGGTAGGAAGACCGTAAGAAGGTAGTTTGTTGAGGAGTGCAGCATGCCATACTTGGTCAAAGGCCTTGGAAATATCAAGAGCAACAATCTGAGATTCACCGTGAAATTCGAGACACTTGTTCCAGTTATGTTTGACGAAGCTAAGGAGATCAGCTGTGGATATTTGGTGACGAAATAGATGATTTTGTGTGTTTCTAGATATTTTAGAATCTGCAAATTGATCGCTTTCTCCATAACTCTGCTGACAACAGAGAGGAGGTCTATAACTGGATGGAGGGCACTTGAAACCTTTCTTCGGGACAGGCTGCACACGAGCAGTCTTCCAGCAATCTGGAAAGGTACCCTTGAAATACTAAAATATTTTAACTGGACTTACAAATTTCACAAGTCTTTATTCGGTCAAAAAGACTTCAAATTCTCTGGTATGTTTTTCCTGGAGTGTAACACCTTTATATCAAAGATTAATGTTCGTATTAAAGTCAAATTTTTTAAGTAACCGTTTAACACAACTAGAATACTTTAATTGAACTTTAATATTTTAAAATAACTCTTAACAGCTTTCGATTAGCTAAAATAACCTTTGACTTTAAAGCTACTTGAGTTAGGAGCTTAGCAGTGCTGGTAACGCTAGACTGACTTACGCATTACCTTGATTGCCTATTCAGTTTCATAGGAAGAGTTATATTTTACCTATTTTACAATAAAAAACTAGTCATAATAAATAGTTTTAGTAAATGCCAGCTCTTAATATAGTTACAATCACGATGATTTAGAACTACGTAAATAGCTGATGTGTGGTAACATGCAAGGAATCCTCTTTTGGCTTTATAAATATTAAAACTTCACAAGAAGATACAATTTCTTCGATAGAACACGATGGCCCTTGGCCTATTTTGCATTAACAAAATATTAGTAAGCGTATCTACGTTGATTTCGCAGTGCAACCAAAAAGGTTATAAGCCAATTAAGAACATAATTATTACAATTAGCTTACCCACAGTTCTTATTAAACAAAATCACGATATTAAGCAGCATGAAATGAATACTTTTTAATTGAACAGTTTACGTAACAAAATTGTTAACCTAAACTTAACATTACTTGTTTTATTTGGTAAATGTTATGCTAAGATTTATATGCAATACTTGTTGAGATAATCACGGTCTCTTACATATTTAGATACGCCCCAAAATTCATACTTTAGACCCCTTATTGCATAAGTAATGACAGATTCCAATGGGTACAGTAATGCATCAATTTTAAATTTTTCAAGCGGCCAAACATTGTTACTAAATATCATCATGACTCAATTTGTTGTAACAAATGCTAGAATGAGGTTTGGTGAATTCAAAGGAATTAACCAATCACTCTCCAAGAGTGTTAGTTACATTTTATTACTAATTGGGATTCACAATAATTATGATTTTTTTTTCAGGTTTAGCTGAAGGTCAAAGAAAACAGACCAGACCTTTACCAACAGTAACAGAAACCAGAGAAAGAGCTAACTTCGACTGTCCTGAAGAATTTGGGTACTATCCCCATCCAACTGACTGCACACAGTACTACGTTTGCGTGTTTGGAGGAGCACTGTTAGAATCATGTACTGGAGGACTGATGTACAGGTAAAGACATATTTTTTCCAAGTTCGGGCGTAGAGTTGTTTAAACAGTAGATTAAAAAGTAAAATTTGTGGTCCATTTTAGTCAAGAACTTCAAACCTGTGACTGGCCCAGAAATGTTGGATGTGACGGCTTGGAGATAACTCCACAATCCCCTGCTGCATGTACAAACTGTGGATCTCAATCCCTTCGGAGCCGAGAAAGGGAAAGACCAAGAGAAAGGGAGGACACCAGGGGAGAATCAAGATCTAAGTACTCCCTTCCTGCCCCACCTCCACCAGCACAGCCTAAAGCCGTGGTAACGTCAAGAGGGCAACCTAGACAGTTACAGAGTCAACAAGAAATTATAAAGGTGGATATAACCATACACTAAATAACACCTAGGCGAACACTGCCGTGCAACGAACAGCGGGTCTCCCTTGAGACATTTGGTGAGTTTACTGGTTTATGGTTTAAAAGTTTGTTTGTCTACCATTATATAAATATGTATACTATGCATCTACATGTATATATAATGGTGGACAAACAAACTTTTAAACCATAAACCAGTAAACCCATCAAATGTCTCAAGGGAGACCGGCTTGTCGGTGTATTCGAGTGTCTGTCTATATTCTTTATAGTCTCTGATATAACTTACTGTTTGTTACGGGTTTACAAATTTGGTATTTTTAGTAAAAATCATTAATGGTACATCTCTTTTCAGCAACAACTATATGCCGATGTTGAAGAATCTTTACCACCAGCAGAAGAGGTTGAAAGTGATCGTCAACAAAGGGTCTACCGTGGACAACCATCTACTGTTGGTCAAGTTCAGAGGGACAGAGATGGTTATAGACATAGCAATGCCTTACCGGTAAGTTGTTTGGTGTAAATTAAATACAATTTTTAAAATCAATCAATTCTATCTCTAGACCTACAAAGATCGTGGTGAAAAAATTGGAGTAATATCTTTTGGAACTCAATCCCAGTTGCAACATTATAGGTAAGTACTTAATAATAATTTTATTTGTTATTAATGTTTAATTTAAAGAGACTTGCTCTACAGTACAGCACCAGACTTGGACGAAATATTGACAAATGACTTGACAGCGAAGAAAAGACGAAAACGCGACGCTCAAAGAAGGTAACTAAAGAAATTATCACCTAAAATTATTACTAATAATAATTAAGAATAATTTCTAGTCGAGCACCATATAGTGAATCCACGTCGTGGAATGGTGTCCACGAAAATAGGTACATCCACCATAATCGCCCATTTCTGGAACAACCCAGACAGACACCCGCTGTTTTAGGGTACGATAACGAAGAATTTCAACCATTTGTGCCAAGTTACGCTTTAGCTTCTAACCAAGTACCAATACAGTACCCTCCCCCACAAAATTTTCAACATTTCAACCCTAACATTCACTTTAGGCCAGTAGCTGCAGGTAGCCAACATAACAATGTATATGCTAAATTTGGAAACAGCCCTCCAGTATTATATAAGCACAGGGGGTCGCCAATAAGACATACCGTTGAGTATAATTACAATAATCTCCCACCAAATGTACTAGAAACAGCATATTCTAATATAGTTTCTCAAGCCGTTGCTATTGAACCAAAAAGAATAAGAATTAATAATAGTACCCGAACTCATACTGATGCTGTAACTAAGGGTTTTGTCGAACAAGATAAAGTTGTGCAAAGGGGTTACAAGGAGCTCGACAAAACTATTAAAAACGGCTATACAGGACAAGAAACAGCTGAAACAAAAAAGGTAATAACACCTCCCAAAGAAAATCACGAGGACAAAAGAACAAAAAATTATGAACAGAAAAGACCAGTTAGTTATTACACGAAAGAAAGGCCAAAAACCTATAGAGAAGAACCCCCAAAGAATTTAGTACAAGCAAAGCTTAAAAATCACAAAGAAGAAGGACCGAAAATTTATAAGGAAGATAGCCCTAAGAAGCATGAAGAAGACAAGTTAACAAATCACAAGCAGGAGAGGCCAATAAATTTTGAAAGTGAGAGACCAAAGAACCATAAAAAGGAAAAACCAAGCTATAATAATAAGGAAACCGAACAAGATTATGAAGATCAAAAGCCAAAACAATCTGCAGCTCATGTAGAGAAATCTGAGGAGTCGCCGGAAAGAGATAGTGATAGTAAAGATGATGAGGATGAACCTAAAGAATCATCGGAAGATCTTCGGAATGATGAAACTGACGATGATAAACCCAAAAATTCTACGACCTCCTACGAATACCATTCTGATGAAATTGAGGAGGATGATGATTCAGGCCCCCCACCCGAATATTATAACGATAAAAATAAATATGAAAATATTTATAACCCGTTTGAAGATCCCAACTTTGATTTTGATGCGTTCTTGGCCAGGCTTGGTTCTACTACCTCGACTTCTACAACTACTACTACTACCACAACCACTACTACTCCAAGACCTAAACCTAAGAAAATCCAACAAGCCCGGGCGGAGACCAAAATTGTTACGACGAACCAGCTTGAAAGTTACCAGCCATTACCAGGAGGGCTAATACCGACAAATAATTACCAACCAGCCACGCCTGCTCCTAGCACACGTCTAAAACCGGTGAAGGAGGACTTGGGTGAAGATTACTTAGATGGCACCAACCGCAAGCAACTGTATTCCAGTCGAATTAAAACGGGAATGAATAAAACTCTTCCTAAATCAGACGAATATGAATACTACTATGAAGAATATGATTATCCAGAACCGAGCTCCACTAATACCGAGCTGTCAAAGATCCCCAATTTAAATAAAACCGAAGTAAAATATTCCTCCAAATATCAAGACAAACCACTGGTTACTCTAGTTTCTGAAGCGGCGTCAAAAAATCTTCCAACCTATAATATTTCACCTCATATTGAGCAGTACCTGAAAGATCCTGCAGCGGTACCCGTTTTAAATGATAGGAAAAACACATCTACTTTAAAACCAATCCCCACCCCGTTTGCTAGCTCCACAGAACATTTTAATACGGATTTTGGTCCAGGGCAGTTTCTGATTGAGACTTCAGTCATTACTACAACGACCCCTTCTTCTTCAAAGAAAAATGTTACTTCGGAGAGAAAAAGGACTACAATACGGACGACCTCAAAACCACAAAAACAAAGACCTACAAGTACTGAGTTAAACGTACCTGACTCTAGACAAGAACAATCAAATATTATTACAAGGTAAAAATTTTTAATAAACAATATTTTCTGTATATACATATGTATTTAAACATGGATTTTACAGACTAGGTTCCAATAATTTAATAATTATGAATGCTGTGTTATTTGTAAAAAAATTTATATTGGAACTTGGTCACTCTGTACATAAACTAATTATTTTAACCTGGTAACACATACTTATACATACATACTTAACATAATGCTGTTTGTTTAATTAAAAGATTTAGCTTTTTAAACCCTTATAGAAGAGAGTTCTTTTTTGTTAATAATAACATAGTGATACTAATTAATAACCTATTTTGGCAAACACAATTATGAATTATGAATATTAAAGCACTCGCCGAATGATGCAAACCTTAGGTTATCTAGCAAAAAACAGATACATTAATTTACATCCATTTTGCCACCAACAGTGGAGGAGTGCAAGGAGAGGGGTGCTTTAAATGTATACTTAAAAGCAACATTGCCAAAATGGGCGTAATTTAACTAGTGTGTTATTAAGGTCTCAATATTTGGCAATCTAGCATGATGATGTACGCCATGCGAACGATGATAGTAACACTTCTCGTCCCCACTATATCACTCTCTTTCTCTCTCCCATTCGCGCAATTTTCTTAGATTTGGGGCGTCGCGATAGGATGACTTACGATTGAATAGTTTCATCTGGTCTTTACTATATAATCTAAGGACGCAACCAAAACATTGATTTTACAGAAAATCGAATGCTGAGTGCATGATGAATTGACAGTACTACCCTCAGAGTAGATATTTTTAGCTAAGATTGGTTACGCCAATACACGGCAACTGCTTGTCCCAAAAATATCCAAAGTTCGCGGTAGGGAAGCGCTGAAGAGTTAACAAACACGTCAGTTATTAAAAACAATAATGGCGGCCAAATACGCGATCACATCGGAAATTATTGGGTTGCTACATGCTTCTTTTAGGAAGTTTAACCAATCGGTCATCGTGGTATAGTAAACAATATTTCCATTTCATTTGGCGGACACTGTTCATGTTTTTGTTTTATATCTTTGTTGGAAATGTTTAATCTGAGGTACCTACTGTACTATCTTAATTGGAAGTAGTAGAATTAACCCTTTTGTACCTAATATACCGAAAATGAAGGTTCCAAAATTTTTAATAGGCTATTTAAATTGTTCTCTAGTTCAGACGATCTTTCTTCTTTTCGGTTAAAAGTAGATACTGCTGCTGTATTAGGAAGATAGGAATTTTGAAACTGTTATTGAAACTAGTATTTATCGAGCAGTAAAAATATTCTGTGAACGTTTTAAAAAAAGATAATATAGAAAGCTGTAAAAACATGGACGGTTTAATTCGAAGATGTTTTAAGAATAAATCTTACGCCAAGTATTCTATCGCCTGATTTTTTTGCTTTCATTACGTAACATAATAATATTTCAATTACTTTTTACATGTTTTCAAATTATGTAGTAATTGAGCCGATCAAATATGGCGCAAATCATTACACGCGTGTTAAAAAATCTTTAAGATTTTTACAGAAGATAGTCTGGCCGGTAAAATATAATAATCAGCATCCTTTCGTAACAGTCGTTTAATTTTTGTTTGTTTTATTGAAATGAAAACCCATTCCTATAATTATTGTGCAGTGGCGGCTGATTAAAGGGGTTCTAGAGGGGCCCCACCCTCCCTGTAAATTATCTGCTGGAATGGAATATTATTATAGCAAGTTGATATGATGATGATACATAACGCTCGTTTCAAGCTCGTTCGTTGACCTATTCCCTGCAATAAACTATTATCGACAAGAGCTGTAATAAAAGTATTCTTTATTTTCCCGGGTTAGCGGTATTGTATATGTATATTGAAGTTTATGTGAACGGTTTTTCTAGAATTTAATATTAACTGATTACGGTGACACCATATCCTCAGCTCTTCACACACTGTCTGCGTCGTTTCTAATAGTTCGTCGGGAGTATTTGCTGACAAAGTAATAGTGGTGTCGTCAGCATACACAGTTATTTTACCCTCACTTAAATATCTGGGCAGATCATTTACGTACACCATAAAAAGGAGCTTGTCGGCTGTAGGTATGGAGGATTTTTTAAACTTTTTTAAAGGTTCCCTTAGCGCATAAGTCACGGGCAGCCACTGTAATTCTTATTAGTGAAAGCAAATTCTGACATAAGTTACCGCAGCCGCTACTGCATGCAACTGCGATTATAGATCTCATATAAAAAATAGCTCCGATAAAATGTATTGCAAACATAAACCTTGAAAATTGAAATCGAACTGATTTCACTATAAAAAAAAGAATATTATGTTGTATTAATTCTTGCAAGGTAATGCATTTAATAGGTGTGACTTTTTCAGTTTAGCTTTTTCAATTCTTGAGGCACAATTTTAGTTCCACATGATTTCAAATCAGTGAGCCAATATTATTATAAGTATTACAAAATTCTAGTATAGGTTTTTCTTTAATATTACAGCAGAATTGGGACATTTTAAACTGCAAAAAGTGCATGATTTAAATGTTTTTGCCTTGTTAATAATACGAAGAATTGCTAATGGTTTGTTACTTAAATAAATAGTACTGATGTAATCAAATTTCCATAACTAAAAGTTTGTAAACCCCTTTTTCACCAGTGATTAACAGATGCTCTGCGGGGGGCAAAAGAAGAAGACGAAACGATCAATCTTGAAACCTACTTTACATATTAAATTAAATGGCTAAAGTCATCAACAGTACGGATTTCGTCACCAAAGATCCACAACTGATCACTTTTTAAAATGTTTTACACGCTATTTTCCATTTTCCACATATTGAAATACCAAAAAATGTCGCGAAACGAATATATACGCAAATCGTCCACAAGACCGCGGAATAAACCAGTGGACTGCTGGAGGCAGTGTTGCCAGATGAGTAGGCTTCGAATTCTGCGCTTGTTAACTGAAAATTCTGCAAACGAACCGATTTTTGCGCATATTCTAAATCAGTGCCATACTGTGAAAAAATCGGAAGGGTTGTAAAAAAAACCTCAGATGAACTTTATTCTATAAAAAATGAAAAAAAATAATGTAATCTTATTTAACAGAACTAACCAAGTATTAGGAAAAAATCTGCAAATGGCTAAATGAGTCTGTAAAACTCTGCATACTGCAGAATATTCTGCGGATCGGGCACCACTAGGGCGCTGGGCTCACCGGTCGAGCGCCTTTTCGCGTGCTAAAGTTGCGTTTATGAAGTATCGAATTAACTCGAATAAAACCGAACGAACGTCAACGAATTTGAATTCTCTGGCTCAAACAGTTGTTGCCTCAATGCAGCGGCGGGATCAAAAGAAACCCCAATTAGCGGATAAGCGCAAAACCTCTGTATTGTTTTTGAAATAAATGTAAAATCAGAACAAATATTCAGGATATTTTATTGAAAAATCGGTATAGATATGTTTAACAAATAAATATTGTTTAATACAGTTCATTATTATTTTTGAGTATTGTCATGGGAGGCTCACACTCCAGAGCCCCTATACTTAGGGTCTCCAGATTATGAAACAAATTGCCTGCAGATGTTTTTCCTTTGCCTCTCAACCTCCAATTCTTTAATTCCCGTGACAATAGGTTACATTTCCCTTCCCTTCAGACGCCACGGTACGTTAGTACTAAGGCTGTCTTAGATAAAAATCATGTTTTCCTCTAAATAACTAACAGATGGAAATACCACTTGCAGTAAATAATGTTAAGATGATGTTTTAGTGAAGATAAAAACACTGCATCACATGCACCAACTGTGTCAACTGCAACTGCGACGGCGAGAACGTTGTACAACAGTAGTCAATACAATAATATAAACCAAAATGATAATAGGTATGATCCTTTTTATCCACTTTATGATGACGACGTTGCACTGTATAAAGACGTAGGTAAGGAATATTTTTTTGTAATACTCAAGGCTTTTCTAGAAAAATTTTCAGCATTATTTCCATTAGCGATAATAATATATTCAATCAAATCATGAACCTTTTTATTTAAGATTATACCGCACAAAACAACTACAATACGAATACACAAGGTACTAGGGCTAGTACAGCCAGTGTATACAGAGGATCTCCTGCAGTAGTACGAGAAGAATCCAGCAAACGTGGAAATACTGTATATAACAATGTCAATCAAGATATTTATCAACAACCATCCACTGTTAGCGACTATAGTGATAATTCTTATCAGGTAAGAAATTTTTTCAGTTAAAAAGGTAAGACAGGTTTGGTTGTCATTTTCAAAAATAGGCCAAAGAATACTTACTAGTCTGTCTGTTTTCACAAGACCTACCCTTAAAGTTGTAAAATAAGAATTATGTTATCTCAATTTTAGGTTGACGATAACGCTTACAGGCAATCAAGTAGAGCACCATCTAGGTAAGTATTACCATGTAAAAAATGAAAATATGTGTTAAGTTAAGCTTTAGTCTTAGGGGAGACAGAAATGAAATAAATGAGTTAGAGGAGATTCCTACTACTAAAAGAACTACTTCAACCTCCACCATCAGAAAACTTACCACCACCACCACCCCCAGAATTACTACCACGACGCAAGCACGAACATTACCCCCAAAAAAGATCACTACCACTCCCTCAAGGTACTACAAAACAATAATGCCGCTAAAGGCTGCGAGCTTGCTGAGTTCTCTCATTTTGTCAGCTCATCATGGTCACAGATAATTTCTTAAAAATGCTTCGCTGTCATTTTTTGTAGTATCTTCCATTTATTTTCCGTTTCATACTTTAGTTTAACCCCTTATGTAATAGATTTGCTACACCACTAAACTCCCTATCATTATTAGGCAGAAGTTCATGTAGTTACCGCACTTTTTACATAGTTATAGTTTTGCTATTTTTACTAACTTTAAAAGGGACGAAATTGCATTTTTATTTACTTATCTGTTTATCAGCTCTAAATTGCAGACCTACCGCAATAATCAACTCTAAACAAGTATGTATATAAACACACTTTCTACTATGCGTATTTTGCTATATTCAAGAAAAACTGTTACATTTTCTAGAGCAGGAGCCAGCGACCGCCAGACATATATTACAGCATTAAGCCTAAGATTTCACGGGTCATAACTTTCGCCAGATGCTTTTAAGCTCTATAAATAATAGTGGCATTTACGTTATAGTATCAAATCTGAAATTTATATAATGTTACGAGTTTATTATACTGTCCAGTTGAACATATTAAAAAATCAGATTTGTTATTTTAACGTTGCCTAATTTTTGATAACAATACCGCGACAAAGACTGCACTACTATATTTATTTTAACCGTCCTTAAAAGAATAATTATATTGACAACTTTGCTTTTAAATTTAATGCCTCAAATTTAATATCCTAAAGCAAATGTAATTTCGTCCTATTTATTATGTTGAATAACCACTGGCAATTAAAAATTTGACGTAGACTTCTAATATTGTCACACTCTCGCATGATGTCAAATAATATGTACCTGACGATGAGATGGTTTCTTTACTTCCAGTTTTTAATTAGCCATATAGTACAGAGAACGGGGTTTCTAAAGAAAATGTCGTTTATTCTAGCCAAGCGCCTGTCACAGCGACTGAAAACCAAACACAAGCACTGTCAAATAATACAAACCCGGGACACATTGTAGGTGCTCCTAAATCCCCTTATATTCCTACCGAATCAACGACTCAAAATTTATTAAGACCCATCGTTGTAGACACAACAGCTGACTTTACACTGCATGAAACTTACGCTGTTGTAAAAAAACCTACGCCATTTTTACCCGCCCAGCATTTAACTACTGTCAAACCAGCTTTTCACTATATCACAAAGGCACCCAAGTCAACTCACCAGATCTCTTTTAGCACGATCAATAAAGAAAATGGTATTAATAGAACGGCATTATCGAATAATGGGGAGATAGATGCACATCAGTCATCTGTAAGACTAAAAATCATTGTACCCACTACTTACTCTCCACCCAAATACTTACTCAGGTCGATTTTACCTAAAAACTCCGTCTTCTCTTCTCCAGAGTTTAGTTTTAGACCAAAAAACCAATCCAGATTGTTAAATAATAATTTAAATAACCAACAGAGTTACCAGTACAAAACATTAAAAGCTGTGCGCAAGCTTATTAACCCCATAACAGTAAATCATGAACTCTCGACTAGTGCTGGTACTATTTACGAATCTGCGGAAGATATAGGTGATAACTACGACTTTGATAAGTCAGAGGAGTCTAATTTTTCGAAAGAAATTAAACTTCTAGATGTAAAGATTTCTCCCAATTATACTAAAGCACCCGGCACAACTACTACTACCACCACTACAACTAGTCCCCAATCTATTAATTTTCCTACTTCTACAGAGTACGTAACAATATCCTCAAGACTAACATCTCCTTCTACTAAGCTGTCGAAATCTCGCACTGAAAACCTAAAAAATCGTCTTTATGCACTGTTATCAAAAGAAAAATTGGGTAATTATGTAGAGGACGATGTAAGTAATGCGACTACAAGCGAAAAGCGATTTAAAATAAGTGTAGAAGTTCCACCTGCACGACAAATTTTAGACGAAGACTTAGAAAAATCTGAACCAGACCAACCGCCTTCCTATAGACCTAAGCCGTTCATATTTCCCACTGTAGACGCTAAGGCAGATTTTCCTGTAAATACATCCTCTCCTCCTAGAGTTTCCCGGGTAAATGCTGCCATAAAATCCCTAATAGCTAATGCTGGAGCTAAAGGACCGACAAAATGTAGTGACAAAGGTCCCAAATGCAAAGTCGAAGCTAAGCAGAGGTATTTGTCATCCGTCCTCATTTTGCAAAATAATTTGCATGGAACCGCACCGAACATTCTTGATCTTTGCACCTTTTCTTAACCAGTATTATTGTGTACACGCTTTTTAAGGACTAGCCAGGATATTTTAACTAAAGTTAGTGAGACTGGAAGTTGACTCTGGACCTATTCCTCCCGACAATTTAACACTTCGCTCCAATTAACACCTACACCAATCACTATAGAGTATTATTGGAGCAACTACACACACCAAATCCTGCATAATTCCTGCCTTTATAGGACTAGTTTGTTATTACAAATGTTTGCTTATGTTCATATTAATTATCAGCTAATTTCCACAAATTTATCGTTTTTATGATATGTTGATACGACCTACCATACACCAAAATACATACAAATTATTAAAAAAAGCAATTCATTGTAGACTAATTTTTAAATTATTCGTCCAAATAAACGGGGATAAAAAATTCTCACCTTTGGCAATTCGTTTAATAGTCAGTTATAAAAATAAGTAGCATTGGATCATTTTTATAATAAAATTAAAGTCAGGTACGTAAGCAATGTGTATGGAAAAGTCGAAGACAGTTCTTTTCAGGTACTCTGTGAACGGCGTATACGCAAAGTGTCCATTTTACTAATTAAATTCCCTTTATAATACAATGCGGCGCAGAAATGCCCCCCCCCCCATTTTCTTTTCTTTTACCAGTAAATATAAAATTTAAAATTTCTCACGCTTCAAAAACAATATAATTTTCGAAATGGCGCAGAGCCACCATCTTGAATATTAGAAGTGGGAAATTTATATCAAAAAGTAGTAATATTTTTGTTATTATTGAAGTGTAAAAAGTAAGGGGGACATTTTTAACACTGTATACTACAGCTGTAAGCAAACCCTCTGTAATAATAAAAAATCTGTCTTATAAAAATTAATGCAAAGCTTGGCCAAGTAGAGGTAAATTAGTTTGGATAATATCTGAGTAATATCCACAATAGCTACCTACTAGATGCAGTAACCAACAAAAAAAAAGTGCAAGCATGAAATATTGGTGAATTAACTCAAAATAACAAGGATCCACACAATTCAACAATTGTAAACCAATGATTTACTTAATTTTAGAACATCCTCCAGAGGACGTGGTTCATCCCATTATACAAATTCTGCTTCTATTACTAGTAACGAGGTTACAGCTAACAGGGGTACTCCACCTGCGTAAGTTTATAAGACTTCTTATCATATTTGCAAAAACTTCGTCAATTAAGTCATCTTAGTAAATGATAGTCAAAACTATCAAATTTATACTAAAATTTAAGACAGTAATATTTGTTTGAACAAGTTTCTTACCCCAATAATGTTAATGCAACAAACACATATATCTTTAACTAAACAGGGACCAATTTTTATAAGAAATAACAGTAGCAAGAAGTAGCGGGAGATGGGGGATTTATAATTAACTGATTCAAGTTTTAAAGCTGTTTTACAGTTGTTTCCTGAAAGGGGATCTGTTTGTTAGCTGTTTCATAGTTGTTTCCAGAAACAGGATATGTTTTAGCTGTTTTGCAGCTGTTTCGTAGTAACTATGAAAATAAACAACTGTTGTTTCCAGAAACGGAGTCTGTTTTGTAGCTGTTTCATAGTTGTCTCCAGAAACAGGATCTGTTTTTAGCTGTTTAGGGGTGGTTTCCAGCAGACTCTGTTTCAGGAAACACCTCCTAAATAGCTACAAACAGACCCTGTTTCCGGAAACAACTACGAAACAGCTAGAAAACAGACCCTGTTTAAGGGAACAACTATGAAACAGTTACAAAACAGCTAAAAACAGACCCTGTTTCTGGAAACGTGACATTTGACAGATGACGTCTGATATACGACAGATGGCGTCTGGCAGGTGACGTGCGCCTGCCCAGCTCTGGCGCATGCGCACAGGGCTTGGAGCACTTGATGGTAAAACCCCATCTCCCTCTACTGAAAGAAAACCTAGACTTTGATCATATTTCCTCCTAAGAAGACAACCGTGTATTTAAACTAAAACCCTTTAATTGTTTATTTCAATTCCTTTTGTGTCTTCATACAAATAAGTTGGCAGCCATCTTGTCATCATCTAGCCAACTTTAAAGAGGCGAAAGAGAGAATTTTAACATAACAAAGAATTACATTATTCTTGCAAATATGCTAGGAATATTAACTCCCATATCCAAATCCCTCACTATTAAACAGAGAGCAAACACACTGGATAGGGCATAATGGTTTTTGATAGGACAATGTCAAATAGGACAGTTTTGTTTAATAATATAGTATGATATAGATTATTGCACAGTCCAGGTTTTGTTCATTTTGCTCAGGATCTATTTCTGAGAATGGCGGAAAGCCCTTGGGTTTCAAGCACTCAATTTAGTCACCACAGTACATGTATGGTGTCTTACGTGGGCCGGATTGGAAATTGTAATATTGATAATTTAAGAATTTTAAAACTGTATGGCATTAAAACAAAGAATGCATGTAAAAAGTTTAACATAAAGGTATTAAGTACTTATTACACAAGATATGGTGACGGACCAAATTTGTGTAAATATGAAAATATGTAAAATTATTATAATCAAACACAGGCTCTGTTTAATTGTGAAGGAATCGTATGACAGAATGTTAAATCGAATTATTTTTCAAGTCGTTCTCGTCCAACACTTAAACCATCAACATCAATCGTCTCTAAAGCTACCGAGTTTGTTGACATCTACAAAAATCCCCCAAGACGTCCAAGTCCACTCTATCCTCAACCTCAACCAGACAAAACAGCTGCCAAATGCAGGAAAGACGTCTGCTTGCTTCCGGACTGTTCCTGCGGAGGAAAGGAAATTCCCGGTAAGTCAACTAAACAAACGAACAGTAGTCGTAGGCATTTTCAGGGTTAGAAAAACTAAAAATGCTCTGTAAGGCTTTGTCAAGAATTTTTTTAATTAACTAGGAAACGTTCCTGTGGAGGAGACACCGCAAATAGTCTTAATCACTTTTGATGATGCCGTTAATGATTTAAATAAACAGTATTATAGTGATCTTTTTGAAAATGGTCGAAAGAATCCCAATGGTTGTCCCATCTCAGCCACTTTTTACGTGTCCCACGAATGGACTGACTACAGCCAGGTGCAGAATCTCTATGCAGATGGTCACGAACTAGCCTCACACACTGTGTCGTAAGTGGCCTTTTTTTGGCCATGGGCTGGAATGGAGACTTCCTTTTATCTGTTACTGTGTTTATCTATTTGCTTTTTTCTCTCTACTTATATGTGTTACTTAATGTTTTCAATGTGGTTGTCAGTGTACGCTTTAGTGTACAAGTTCTTAATAAATTATACACTCCTCATATTTGGTGTTCTAAAAGCAAAAAGCGTACAGTGATAACTATGGTAAAGCGGGATTTCGAATAAAAGAAAAATTACAATAGAAATTGTTATATGATAAGAGAAAACTGGCCCAAAAATAGGAAGTTACATATGTGGATTTTAAACAACAAAGAGCATAATATACTAAGCCATTTATACAAATATCAAGCCAGCTTTCTTTTTTACATAAATAAACAATTATACGCTATAGCTGTTCTTTATTATCAGCAAAACTGATTATACTCGTATATGCATAACTATTTTGTAATATAACTTATTCCTTCTTTCTGTTTCTGCGCCTACTAACAAATAGGAGACTTACCAGTTGAGCATGTGCCCCAAATTGTACTTCTTACCTTTGACGATTCCGTAAACGACCTGAACAAAGGTTTATATCAAGACCTGTTTGAAAAAGGCAGAACCAATCCCAACGGGTGCCCAATAGCAGCAACCTTTTACGTGTCCCACGAGTGGACAGACTATAGTCAGGTACAAAATCTGTACTCTGACGGTCACGAGTTAGCTTCCCATACAGTGTCGTAAGTGAAACCAAAAGATAAGACTTTGCACCACATTACACCACAGTATCATCAATTTGCACCAGGAATAACTCTATTTGTTGTAGCAACAACACTTGCTTTAAAATATTAACCGCTTACTTTTTCAACTAAACTTTATTTTCAAGATGCTTACCTTTGCCTTATAATTTACATTATGAAACAGTGTCATATAATTGACCAAAATTGCTATAATTTTATTACAAAAATTTCAAACACAATTTATTTTTCAAAAAAATTATTTTTACCAATTGGTTTTTTGAAAATGAAAAAGAAATTTAAAACTCTTTTACCCGTCATGGTATATGACACTGTTTTATAAACACTTAACACCAGATTAATATTACATAAAGTCCAATACTTAAAAATCTGTTGTATTCTAGACATAGTTTCGGAGAACAATTTTCTCAAAAGAAATGGACTCGAGAGGTTGCTGGGCAAAGAGAAATTTTGTCTGCCTATGGAGGTGTAAAACTGGAAAACGTTAGAGGAATGAGAGCACCTTTCTTGTCAGTAAGTACCTGTTAAATTAAGAAGGGAACTAGTCAAAAAAGTAGTTCTTTTACTAATCGAGGACTCAACTGAAATAAAACGTTCCGACTCTCCATTACAGGTTGGTGGAAACAAAATGTTCAAAATGTTATACGATTCCAACTTCACGTATGACTCTTCTATGCCAATCTATGAAAACAAACCACCAAGTTGGCCTTACACTCTGGACTACAAACTCTTCCACGATTGCATGATCCCACCATGCCCCACCAGATCATATCCTGGAGTCTGGGAAGTGCCTATGGTGATGTGGCAAGATCTCAATGGAGGCAGATGCTCTATGGGAGATGCATGCAGTAATCCACCAGATGCCGAGGGTGTATTTAAGATGCTTCTAAAGAATTTTGATAGGCATTATACTACAAACAGGTATGGAAAAGAAGTTAATGTAGAGGAATTTTATCGAAGACTTATATTTTTCTAAATTTTTAGGGCTCCATTTGGTCTGTTTTACCACGCAGCGTGGTTTACGCAACCCCATCACAAAGAAGGTTTCATTAACTTTATTGATACTATTTTAGCCATGAAAGATGTCTATTTCCTTACAAATTGGCAGGCAATTCAATGGGTACGAGACCCTACACCTACTTCAAGGCTAAACAACTTTCAGCCTTTCCAGTGTGATTACTCGGTAAGACATGCTATGGATTCAATAAAATTGTAATGGACTTCCAAACATTTTTTTGTATTCGACGTAATCTTGTATGTGTGTGTGTGTGTGTTTTGATTGAATGAATGTGCAATAATATTAACATATTTATTGAAAATGCAAAATGACTGAACTAGTCCATTTTAGCGTTCTTTAATCTTGATTATTATTAAAAATTTATACTGTCTGTCTTTACAGGATCGTCCCAAGAGGTGTAACAATCCGAAAGTATGTAATCTCTGGCACAAATCTGGAGTACGATATATGAGAACTTGCCAACCTTGCCCCGACATCTATCCATGGACTGGTAATACTGGAATTCGTAGTAGTAGAATCGATAACGACATTGAAGATTAAAGTAGAAAAAATCGACACGTGGTGTTCTTTTAAAATTAGATTATTAGGCCATGCGACATTATTTTCAATGTTGGTTATCACTAGGTAATTTAAGCCGAAAATATTTATAAATAAAGAAGAATTATTGATGTTATTTAGGTGTCAAGCTTTCACTGCAAACTCATGCCTCAATAACATCATACCTGTGGCCTTATAGTAAAATTGTATATATCAGCTAGAGTACCTAATATTAAATTATATTTAATACTGCCAAGATGATGGTTTTTACGATTCTTTTTAGTTTTATAAAAGTGTTCATGACGAAAAATGAGAGTTACCTAAATTCTTCACTAGGTAGAACCTGTAACTTTCTAATTAGATTATTTAAAATGGTACCTAATTTATTGTAAATCAAATCTTTTGTTGCGTGTACAGAACAAATTGTGTGACGAATCCAGTGAGTGATAAATTATACAATAAAAAATTTTCTAAATAAATTTTGTGTTATTTCACTGCCCTTTGGAGAGTACATATCAAGCCTTAATTTTATTTGTCTTTATTTTTATTTCCATCGTATTTATTAAAAGAGTTGTGATGGGTTGAAGACATACGAGTGGCGTATTCAACAAGGCTTTTATAAATAATTATTGGATCAAAAAAATAACTACAAAAATTAAAACAACAATGTTTGGGCCCCCAATATTTTGTTTTGTATTACATTTTTCATCAGTATATGCGTTCTGCATGTCAAAAATTAAAGAGTATTGTGGTTAGTTAAACATAGAATTTGTACCGGAAGAATAGTAGTAGATTTTAAGGTATCTATTCATAATGCAGTGTTAAAAATTTGTGCAAATACTAATATTATAGGCTGTCAATTTCACCTAACCCAAGCATGGTACAGAAATTTTACAATCTAGGTTTAACACAGGAATACAAAGACAAAAGTTCCGAGATTGGAAAGTGACTTCATTATTGTTTTGGTCCTTTATTTTTAGAACCAGAGGACCTTGACGATTTTTATTTCTTTGCACTTTACGATTAAGCCAGTCGACATCGACAAAAATTTCGAAAATTCTCTTCTCGAAAATTATTTTACAGCTAATTCGAAATTTCCAGCCTATAATATATGGTCTGATGCCTCTGCTGCGTTAAAGGAAACTACCAATGCTTGGGAATCGTTCCATTCCCGTTTTAGTGCATCCATGTACGAAACGCATCCTTCTTTATTTGGCAAAATTGTCGCTATTGGGCACCAGACAATCTAGGGCAAAAACACGAAAAGCACCTACATAGTAGGGTGGAGCGACGGTATATGACAAATATTTAACTTTTTGGAAATGATGTTGCCTGACCTTAAGAAAGTTATGCTTGGGAAATAGAAATTTTTTGGAATTAATTATTTTTAAGAGTGTCCCCTCCACCGCCACAAGATAAATAAAAATGATTTTTTTTTTCTTTTTTTGAAAATGAAGTTTGACCGACTTTGGAAAAGTTTAAGTTACAAATTAAAAGATTTTTAGCGTATTCAGACTTTTTCGAGCATCCTTTCCACCGCCACAAAATTTAAAAAGTGTGAAAATCTAAAACAAAATCTTTTTATATTTGTGTTACTATTCACTCTATTCCACTCATTAGTAAATTAAAGTACCAAGCTACAGTAAAGTAAACATTTATTTAAAAAAATACAACTAAACTAGAACTTTAACACTTTGAAAGAAAATCTTTCTAGCTTTCGAATTTTAAAAATATGGACCATGAATCTAATCCGTTTCTAACTATTTAGTCCATCTCGTCTTTCATAACCACACACTGCAATCAGGGGCGGACTCATGGGGAGGGATGGGAGGAGCGCCCCCCCCGTGGATGCTCGAGTTGGCTAATTAGGGTATGAGTTGGCTATTAGAACCTCGTACCAAAAAAGTGGATAGTTGGGTTTTGGGAAAATTTGCAAAAAGGTCGATAGTTTAATTCCTAAACCTAAAAAAGTTTGACCAGATATAAAAAAACGTCGACCGTTTTTCTCGGAAGGAATTTGCAAACAAATTTGAATTTTTATCTTTTCAGGGTTGGGGGGCACCCCCCCTCTGTGCGCCACTGTTTCTGAAGCCTCTGACACAAGAAGGTTTTGGTTAACACGATTTTGTTCTAGGTTATGTCGAGTCCATATAAAGTATTTTATAACGTCCGAGACCGTGGGTAAAACGGAACGGGATAAGTCTTTTGGTGCGCCAAAATGGGGCATTTTTGCACTTCTATTTTTTTCACTTTTTCAATTTTATGTTTTTACAAGTGGAATAAATAAAAAACAACACACCGTAACGAGTTAAGTCAAGCACTCCGCTATAACGACAAACGACTAACTAAAAATCAGCATCTAGAACGAAACTTCTCATAACAAAAGCTCACTAAGTTACATGCAATTGCCTATTATTGCATTCCACGCCAAAATTTTTTTGACATTTTTTACGGAAAAATCAAGTCCTGGCCGTAGAATATATTTACTATAACCATAAAAACACTTTTTATAATTAAGACAAATCGATCAGACTTGTTTTTCCTCCGCCACATGGGCGCTATAACGACAGTATAGTAAAAGTGGTGGGGTAGAAGCACTCGCCACAAAATTTTTTTTTTTGGAAAATTATTTATTTTTGACCTACACAACTTTCTGTATCTCAGGCGTGTCAGATTTAAAAAAAAAAATATTTCGCTCCACCCTACTACATAACCCAAAGGTAACTATGTGGTGTGCTATGTCGACCTCAGGAATTAGCTGTCCATACTTTTTTGAGAACAGACACGGCGTAACCCATACTGTAGTCATCGTTATTGTGCGACGCTTCGGGATTTTTTGGTAAACTGGCCGGCTAGGTCTCCCGACCTCAGTGATAGGTCTCTCAACATAAACTTTACTTTTGAGGTATCCCCACGAATGAAGTCCAGTGGGATACCTCAAAAGTAAAGTTTATGTTGAGAGACCTATCACTTTGCAAGAGTTAAAACAAAAAATACGAGAAACAATTAATGGAATACCACCTGAGATGTGTTTAGCGGTTTTTGACCACATGAAGACGGAATTGCAAGAGTGTTTTGACTGAAATGGAAGGCACCTCAATATAATTTTTAAAATATAAAATCCTATATATTCTGTGTATTTTTGCCTCAATAAATTATTTTTAAAACTTTTACTTAGAGTTCAAATAATAGAATCCTAAGAGTCATTGTAAGAAACAAAAATTTTGGGACACCGCCGTTTTTGTTTATTATGATTTTTTGTTTTAAATCTAGAAAAGTTCCTCTATATTAATGAGATCCTAATAACTTTTGCGTTTACTTAATAGAACGTAGTACCTATACTAAACAACACCTGCATTCTTATTTATTATTAAATGTAATTAATAACAAATCCCCGCCTTACTACTGCCGAAATATCAAACATATCAATACTGTTTCACTCTTAAAATGAACCTGCCAACATGTATGGCGATTTTTGTGTTTTTTACACCAACAAATGGTCTTATATTAGACGAATCTCCATCATACACGTCGGTTACAAAAAGAGCTTTGCAGAAATCCCATGAAAAGCCTAGGATAGAAAAGTTATCCGAATTTTTCCTGGAGAAGGACTTATACGCACAAGATCCAGACGCTTCTCTCATAAATTTGCTTAAAGTGATTGCTCATCACTATTTGTCTGACTGCACCACAGCCATTCTATATGACAGTTACACGGAGAACCAAGATCACGTATTTTTAAAAAAGTTTTTTAAGCAATATCGCATGACCTACGTCCATGGAAAGATACCAGACGACTACCACATCCAGCTGGGAGAACTGGTAAATAAGAAGGACAAAAAGTGTGTGCACTTTATAATTTTCATACGCGATGTAATGAAATGCCAGGATGTTGTGGACAAACGAAGTGAAAAAGTTGTAGTAGTAGCGAAGTCTTCGCAATGGAGAGTCCAGGAATTTTTGTCAAGCGAAAATTCACAGGAAATTGCCAATTTACTTGTTATAGTCAAGTCTGATAAATTTTTGCCACAAAAGGTACTAGTAAAATATGCAGAATTTCCTTTTGTGATTTTATTTCTGCTGAAAGTTTGGGCATAAGGTGATTTTAACTCTACTAAGTTGTATACAAAGGCAAAGCCAATGTTAAAACAAAATTATCTTTATGTACAGACTTTTAACAAGAATAAAAAAATAATAATACATTCTGGGTGATATTTTTTAGAATAGGTTTAAATGTGGACGAAGTTTTGAAAAGCGACACTATTTTTACTACTGGAAAGAATTTCGTTATTTTTCTGGTCAAATTTCGAATCAAGAGCAGGATAATAGACGTAGATCTATGCACATTTCCCTTTTCCAAGATCTTCAATTAATCTTAGACTGGGGTGCCAAAAACCTTGTTCAGTTTAACGCCTCCAAAACCCAGTCTTACTCTCGGTCATGCAAAAAATCCGGCCCTTGCCCCATCCACATGAATGGCAAAGCCCTGCAGAATAATGAAACGTTTAATCTGGTTGGCATCGCTTTTGAACATGATCTCAGCCGGCACAAACACATTACTTCAATGAGCAGCTGAATGCTTGCTTTTCTCTTTTGAGTCAGAAAATACTTCTCCCCTTCCAACTTACACACTCTCTGTTTCCCAAACAAGACCTAACCTAGAGTACTGTTCCCACATCTGGGGAGCGGCATCACGTTCGATACTTAACATTCTTGATTCTAAAAAAGAGCCATTCGACTCATCAATGATCGCCGCGCTGTTGGGAGTTTATCCGTTTTCCACCAATACTTGCACGAATTTTGTTCTGAAGAAGGGTTACCAGATTATAAAATAAACTGGTGGCTAGTGGGCAGAGGGGAAGGGGAGGGGGGAGGCAACTAGATTCTCCTTATGGTTGCGCCACTGTAATGTAAAATAAATATGATATATAAATTCATCATTAATTTAGTTATTATTTTTTAACAATTTTTGTTACCAAAAACCACAGCCTTTATCAAATGTTGTGTTCCTTTTCAGCAAGAATCGCCATATATTCTCTACACACACAAGCTCTTTATAGATGCACTGGGTTCAAGTCAACCAATAATACTGACATCATGGGTTGGAGGAAATTTTACTAGGAACGTTTCGTTGTTTCAAACCAAAATCGAACATGGTTTCTCTGGACATAGATTTATTATTTCTGTAGCCCATCAGCCACCATACGTTATTAAAAAGTAAACAGCATTATATTATTTAGTTTTTAATCTATATGTGTTGCAGTGGCGGTTGGGGACGCATGGGACCCACACCAAATTCTAAAATGATACTGTTGGGTACTCGACAATCACTTTCGTGAAAAAATATTTAATTTTGAAATTTGCGAAAAAAAGTTAATTTTTTGGGCCGCTTCACCTGAGATCTGAGAAAGCTCTGAAGAAAATTTTACTCAGCATATTTTTTCAAAAAGTATATCAAATTTTATCGACAAATTCCAAGTTTCGTGAAAATATTCTAATTTTCCGTAAAGAAATGACATTTTAAATTATTTCTTAGACAAAATATTTCAGGGTCCAAATTTTAAAAACTAATTAATTTCAAGATATTAGAGGTAATTCAATGAAATTTGAATTTTATCCCTAAAATCTGATAAAATTTATGAAAAAAACCTTGGAAGTAAAATTTTCTTCAGAACTTTTTCAGAGCTCAGGTGAAGCCCAAAAAATTTACTTCTTTTCGCAAAATTTAAAATTAAATATTTTTTTACGAACATATTGCTAGAGTACCCAATAGTAACAACCTGTAATTTGGTGTGGGTCCCATGCGTAGGAACTGAGATACGACACATCTAAAATTTCACGGGCCGCGCCTGAATGTGTTGAAACCTCTTAAGGTCGTCGACTTGTAAAAAGAGACATACTATATTTTTATTATACAATAGGGTGTCTGAAAAGTCTTAGTATGGGCAAATATCTATTCTATTAGTAAAGATAGAGACACTAAATTTTACAGGTATCTTATTGGTTAATGAATCTACTTTTTTATGCAATTTAACATTTTCAACCCCTTGCGGGGTGACGGTAGGAAACTGATGTCAAAAATTTTAAATGCAACCCTATGCCGTGTGGTACCTTGTTTTAAAGTTCTTCGAAACAAAATATTTTACCGCAAATCCATGGTCCGTATCTTAAATCGTTTTTAAATGGCAAGCCTATAACAATTAAAAATCATGAAAATTTTTTTTAAATATAAATAAATACCTTTATTTCTCTTATTACTTTAAAAGTTGTTCAAGATGACCACCATGAACTTCTTGGCAGTAATCAAGTCGATTTTGGAACTCTGCCAAGAAGTAACACCTGCCATTCTCGAAAATGTGAGAAGTGAGTTAAAAATCGACTTTATTACTGGCAAGAAGTTCATGGTGGTCAATTTCAACATGTTTTAATAAGAGAAATAAAGGTATTTAAATTGTATGTATCACAATCAAAAAAATGAAATTAAAAGTAAAAAGTAAAGTAAAGTAATCTGTATTCATCACTGAAGCTTACAAAAAATGAAGCCTATTGAACTTGTTACCTTTGACATACTTTTGTTAGTTCTAAAAGTTAATATACAAATAATAGTATAAAGGAATATAACCCAAAACAACTTACCGATTTTTAAGATATCAAATATCAATAATACAATGTAATGTTTTGGGATTATACGGCTTTATATTATTCTGTGTATCCTTAAAACATAATTATGTTAAAAAAACTAATTTTTAAAATTTTGTTTCATAGTAAAAGATAGTCTGTCTCTTTCCACAAGCGCCAACCTTAACTGAATTTATTTTTTGTGTTATAGACAAAGAAATGAAAATGATGAATATGAATATGAAGGCATTGAAGTCAGAATTGTCGATAATCTTTCAAAAATGTTTAATTTCAGTATTGATTACAAAGAAGCAGCAGAGATTAAATCCTTAGGGTAAGGGTAACACCTTAAATTATATAGCGAGAGACAGATACATTTATTGGCATCAGTTTTTCTGCCAATACCTCGCCGTTGTTGCATGAAGTGGATATATATATATATATATATATATATATATATATATATATATATATATATATATATATATATATATATATATATACATATATATATATATATATATATATATATATATATATATATATATATATACATATATATATATAGGGGGCGAGGGAAATATTGGGGAAGCTGTCTGTAAGGTAGTGCTAGACACGTGTTTCGTGCTTATTAGAACTCGTCAGTAGCACATAACCAAGTTAATAGGTGGGAAACTTGGAAGTTAAGAAAAAAAAGAAGAAAAAAAAAGAAAAACACAAAGAGTTCACAGACCAGGGACCTGCCAACTCATTTGTGGTATTTTGTCAGGAGACCCAGAGTTTTCTGGGCAACAGCCAACATCACCACGGAGGTTGCAATAGCCCCTGCGTGATACCTCTAACCCCATGAAAAAAGAAAAGGTAAAGAAATAGCGACAGTACCAGTTATGAAAGCGAGGGAAATATTGGGGAAGCTGTCTGTAAGGTAGTGCTAGACACGTGTTTCGTGCTTATTAGAACAACTCAGTAGCACATAACCAAGTTAATAGGTGGGAAACTTGGAAGTTAAGAAAAAAAAGAAGAAAAAAAAAGAAAAACACAAAGAGTTCACAGACCAGGGACCTGCCAACTCATTTGTGGTATTTTGTCAGGAGACCCAGAGTTTTCTGGGCAACAGCCAACATCACCACGGAGGTTGCAATAGCCCCTGCGTGATACCTCTAACCCCATGAAAAAAGAAAAGGTAAAGAAATAGCGACAGTACCAGTTATGAAAGCGAGGGAAATATTGGGGAAGCTGTCTGTAAGGTAGTGCTAGACACGTGTTTCGTGCTTATTAGAACAACTCAGTAGCACATAACCAAGTTAATAGGTGGGAAACTTGGAAGTTAAGAAAAAAAAGAAGAAAAAAAAAGAAAAACACAAAGAGTTCACAGACCAGGGACCTGCCAACTCATTTGTGGTATTTTGTCAGGAGACCCAGAGTTTTCTGGGCAACAGCCAACATCACCACGGAAGTTGCAATAGCCCCTGCGTGATACCTCTAACCCCATGAAAAAAGAAAAGGTAAAGAAATAGCGACAGTACCAGTTATGAAAGCGAGGGAAATATTGGGGAAGCTGTCTGTAAGGTAGTGCTAGACACGTGTTTCGTGCTTATTAGAACTCCTCAGTACCACATAACCAAGTTAATAGGTGGGAAACTTGGAAGTTAAGAAAAAAAAGAAGAAAAAAAAAGAAAAACACAAAGAGTTCACAGACCAGGGACCTGCCAACTCATTTGTGGTATTTTGTCAGGAGACCCAGAGTTTTCTGGGCAACAGCCAACATCACCACGGAGGTTGCAATAGCCCCTGCGTGATACCTCTAACCCCAAGAAAAAAGAAAAGGTAAAGAAATAGCGACAGTACCAGTTATGAAAGCGAGGGAAATATTGGGGAAGCTGTCTGTAAGGTAGTGCTAGACACGTGTTTCGTGCTTATTAGAACTCGTCAGTAGCACATAACCAAGTTAATAGGTGGGAAACTTGGAAGTTAAGAAAAAAAAGAAGAAGAAAAAAGAAAAACACAAAGAGTTCACAGACCAGGGACCTGCCAACTCATTTGTGGTATTTTGTCAGGAGACACAGAGTTTTCTGGGCAACAGCCAACATCACCACGGAGGTTGCAATAGCAGAAACACGTGTCTAGCACTACCTTACAGACAGCATCCCCAATATTTCCCTCGCTTTCATAACTGGTACTGTCGCTATTTCTTTACCTCTTCTTTTTTCATGGGGTTAGAGGTATCACGCAGGGGCTATTGCAACCTCCGTGGTGATGTTGGCTGTTGCCCAGAAAACTCTGGGTCTCCTGACAAAATACCACAAATGAGTTGGCAGGTCCCTGGTCTGTGAACTCTTTGTGTTTTTCTTTTTTTCTTTCTTCTTTTTTTTCTTAACTTCCAAGTTTCCCACCTATTAACTTGGTTATGTGCTACTGACGAGTTCTAATAAGCACGAAACACGTGTGTAGCACTACCTTACAGACAGCTTCCCCAATATTTCCCTCGCTTTCATAACTGGTACTGTCGCTATTTCTTTACCTCTTCTTTTTTCACGGGGTTAGAGGTATCACGCAGGGGCTATTGCAACCTCCGTGGTGATGTTGGCTGTTGCCCAGAAAACTCTGGGTCTCCTGACAAAATACCACAAATGAGTTGGCAGGTCCCTGGTCTGTGAACTCTTTGTGTTTTTCTTTTTTTTTCTTCTTTTTTTTCTTAACTTCCAAGTTTCCCACCTATTAACTTGGTTATGTGCTACTGACGAGTTCTAATAAGCACGAAACACGTGTCTAGCACTACCTTACAGACAGCTTCCCCAATATTTCCCTCGCTTTCATAACTGGTACTGTCGCTATTTCTTAACATATAATATATATATATATATATATATATATATATATATATATATATATATATATATATATATATATATATATATATATATATATATATACGGTGCGGTCAAAAAAACGTCCTCAAAGTATGCCGTGGAGTCAATCACGCATGTATTGAATTATTACTCTTGAAAGGTAACATAGGTAAATGAAAAATAGAACTGTCAAGTTCTGAAGTTCTTATTTTTAAGAAAATTAAATATGGTAATCACGGCTGAACAAAGAGCTTATACGATCGAAAGTTACTTTAGAAATGGTAGAAGGGTTGATGGCCAGAGGGATTATTCAACACGGGACGTCATTCAGGATTTTCAAACAGAATTTTCACACATAGTCATGGATTTCGACCAGTTTCGAAAAGTTTTGACTAGATCTGTGGCTTTGTTTAGAGAAACAGGAAGTGTGAATAGAAAGGAAGGAAGTGGGAGACCCAAAGTTCGCACTGCACAAAAAGTAGAAGAATTGATGCAAATTGATAATGAACACCCACAAACCCCTATTCGGCGTTTAAGCCAGCAAGTAAATTCATCCAACGGAACTTGCATTACAATCCTGAAATGTGACCTGCATTTGCATGCTTATCGTCTAAGCTGAGTCCAAGAATTGTTACCAAACGACAAGTCGCAGTGTATGTAATTTTCAGAGTGGCTTATGGGTAATTTGCATAATAATGAAAACGTATTTAAAAAAACCTTTTTTACTGACGAGGCATGGTTTTACCTCTTCGGTTATGTAAATTGTCAACAAATGAGCATGTGGAGTTCTAAAAATCCATATTTCTTTATAGAGGAGCATCTGCATTCACAGAAAGTTGACGTAAGGGCGGCCATATCGAAAAGAAGGTTAATTGGACCGATTTTTTCTGACGGGACTCTCAATTCGGCGCGATACCGTAATGAAATTTTATAAAATTTGGTAAACGCATTAGACGATAAAGAGATGCGAGAAGGCTACTTCTAGCAGGACGGCGCACCAATTCACGTAACTCGTGATAATGTAAATTTTTGGGAAGAATTTTTCGAAGAAGGAATCATTAGTCGTACTATGCCAGTTAGGTGGCCACCACGATCCTGCGATCTCACGCCGAGCAACTTTTTTTTATGGCCACACATTAAAAACTCGGTTTTCACAACTTCTTGTGAAAATTTGGAAGACCTACGGGCTACAATTACAAATAAATTTCAGGAGATTAACAACTCCCCCCAAATTGCTTACCAATGTTTTTGATGCTGTAAAAAGAAGAATGAGAACATGTTTGAAGGTAGAAAGTGAACACATCTCTCATTTAGTTTAAATTTATAATTTTTATGTTCTTTGTTGTATATATATTTTTTTAAATTCTGTATTATGCAATGACAATGACAATAATGTAATTTTCTTAAAAATAACAACTTCAGAACTTGACTGATCTATTTTTCATTCATCTATACCTTTTACCAATGTTATCTTTCAAGAGTAATAATTTAAGACATGCGTGATTCACTCCACGGCATACTTTGAGGGTGTTTCTTTTTTTATCTAAGTTATATAGTCCCAGAAATGTTAGAATGCAGTACTCAAATGTAGGTATTGGATATTTTCCATTTGTTTCCATCTATCTGGACCAAGTGGAGATTGTATGTTTTAAAATAATATTTTTTTAAGTACCGGTGAAGCTATCATCAAAGCAGTGAAATCTGGAAATCTAAATTTGGGTATAGGAGGCATATATATCACGAAAGGTCGGTTTGATTCTGGTATTTTTCACTGGCATAGTGAAGATTGTGCATCATTTATTTCTTTGGCGTCAACCGCGTTGCCAAGGTAAGAATGATTTCGACCAAAGACATTCCGATAAAGAACCACAGTCGTTATTCTAAAGGGTGTCCCTATGGGTCAAGTAAGAATCAAGCAAGGAAATGCGACGAGCATCAGAGGCATGCAGATATCACGCGTTCTCTGTCTCGTTTTAGAATATTCCTATTTTTAAGAAAATTTTGGGTGTTCTTGATAAAAGTTCTTGCATAAAACCGTTTTTAACGTTATTATAATTGAAATCAAATTAACAAAATTTCAAAAAATAAAAAGAAAGTGATTCGTCTAAACTAGATATATTGAAAAACGAATATTTTTGAAACAAAAACTTTCTTTGTAGGGTGCACAGTTTGGACAAAATTAAAGTAGGACATTGAAAAAACCCGGATTTGATAGTTTGTTGGGAAATTTACACCCAATTTTGTCATAAACTATTCATATTATGCTCATTTTCCATAGCTTTTGATTTGGGTTATTCCAGAAATTTTTATCTTCAATGCTGTTTCTATAATTCACTGTAAATTTTGATAACGCCCGAAACGTATTTTATACATTCAGAAACTTTTATCAAAAATAGAATTTTCTGGGCAATCAGAAATAAAAGGGTTTGCTATTATAGTGTCAACTTTATGTACGGCACAGTTATTGCCTATTGGTGAAATTGAATCTCAGTAGGGAATATACATATAACCCAAATAAAGCTGAATTTTTTTTATAATCTCTACATAAATTAAATGTTTATGGCGGTTACTGTTATCTATTTGTTCTGGTCTTTATATAAAAAGGATTTTCTACTGCAAATTTTCGTGCGAATTTCGAAACTTGTAAAAAGTGATCCCATTCGCTGTGTCGTCAAAAGTGTTTTTATGACTCATAAGTACATGGCGAATTCCAATGTTGTAGGGTCATCGAAAAATCCATAAAAATGTCATTTAATGCGTAACTTATCCATTGAAATATCCCTGCACTTAAAGTAGAATGTTCCTAAAATCTTATTCATGTATATTTCAAGCCGAAATCGGTCAAGGAACCTTTCAATTTTGCAACAAAAACTGGCATTTCTGCGAAATTTTGACATATCAAATCTTAATAATTTCGAGTAAATTAGCTGTCAATTACTTGGCAATTTTCGAAAATTCAAAAATTTTCAAATTTTGCATGTCCCCGATGCAAATAAACCTATTTGTTTACAACTTTAACGAAAAAATAAGCGATTTAAATTAGAGGAAGGTATTTTTAGATAATTAACGGTGAAAATAAATCCAAAAAGATTCACTAAACAAGGAAAATATTGTGGAATAATGTCGGTTCAAAATAGGATTTGTCGGAAAAAATCAAGAAAATTCGGTTTTCCCCTTAAATACGCTCCCGGATGACCCATTCGGTATTCATTTTAAAGGGTGATTATCCCTTTATAGGATAGTGTTGAGAAAATAAGATAGGAAAAAATACAGAGTGATTGAAATGTACCTATGTCGAGGGCAAAAAAGTCAAAAAATCGAAATTTAATCGGCGATTGCTCCCTTTCTATAAAGAATGAAGAAACTAAAAAATATGGATAGCATGTATTTCGACGAGCTCTTTCCGATGACGTATATAAGAGTTTAATTTGAACCACTTTAACCCCACAAAAATTAAAAATCGTGAAATATTTGGGTCAAAAATCGAAATTTCCAATTTTCCCAAATATATCCATTTTCCAGGGGTTTTAGTTTTAAGTAAATGTATTGTAAAAATAAAATATTTGAGATTTTAAAGTTTCACTAATGAATCCGTTTTTCGATCAGACGTTTCGTTTTCGAGTTATTAGGTATTTTTCGACCTAAAAAAAATTCTAAAGAATTACTTGTCATTTTCCGATCCTCACCAGTTTAGATAGAGTTCTCAAGCTCCGGGTCCTCTCTACCCTCGGAAAATTTACACTGATTTAATTCACTTTTGCGACCTGTATCCCATTTCAACGGAAATCGCGGAAATTTCTACTTTGACGTTTAATAGCTCCGAAACATCCTGTATAACTGAATTTTTTACCGAAGCTAGTTGAACTATTTCTCTATCAACCCAAAAATTTGATTTCTCTCCCTCTGACTGTTTCCGAGAAAAACAAACCTGTTCGACTTCAGGTTAAGCTTTACGTTAACATGTAGATTGACACTTATTTTTGCCGATCTCCTGACGTCATTATTCATAAAGGACAAATGGCTGCTTTTTATATTGTAATAAATTATACCGAAAAGTAAGCATTTTTTGTAGCTAAATTATCCTAGTAATTTTCTTCAAAATATTTTTTTTGGGTTTATATTCCTTTTATCGGTTTTATTTAAAAAGTAAATTCCGAAGTAACTATTGGGACACCCTGTACAATAAACAAATACATTGTAGTAGGAATAACAAAACTTTTTAAGCTTTTTAGAAAGTGCAGTGAAACACACCTCTTTTTTTATTTTTAGATATAGAGCGATAATGGGTCCATTTCGATGGACTGTATGGGTAGCTTTAATAGCAGTATATTTAGGTGCCATTTTTCTTTTTTCTTACTCAGATGCGCTTACTTTGCGCCATCTAATGAAGAACCCCGAAGAAATTGAAAACATGTTTTGGTATGTCTTTGGAACATTCACCAATTGCTTTACTTTTACTGGAAGAAAGTCGTGGACTAGGGCCGAAAAAAATACAACAAAATTACTTGCTGGTAAGAAAATCAGACGATTTCTCGTTAAGGGCGCCTTTCATAAAATGCCTAAACTCGTTTTTGAAATGACCAATGATTAATCAATTAAATAACAAATAGTTTTAAAGAAATAAAGAAGTAAAAATAAGCAATTCTCCAGCGATCGCAAAATACTGCTCAATGAAAAATTTTATTTTTGTTTCTAACGTTTTTTTTTCTTATTTTTAGGAGTTTACTGGATATTCACAATAATCATAACAGCCTGCTACACAGGCTCGATTATAGCCTTTGTAACATTGCCCATTTTTCCCTCGGTTGTTGACACAGTAGAGCAACTTTTAGGGGGTAGATACCAGGTTGGAATGCTTGATAAAGGGGGCTGGCCTAAATGGTTTAAAAATATGACCGACAAGTCAAGTATAAACCTTCTTAAAAAGGTAGATTACGTGACAGACGTAGAAAGTGGATTGAAAAATGTTACCAAGGCCTTCTTCTGGCCTTATGCCTTCTTAGGTTCAAGAGAGGAACTAAAATATGTTGTTAAAACAAATTTTTCCATGGAGTAAGTAATTAAACTTATCGGGTGAGATTAATTTCAATGTTACTAGTGTAATAATCTTGATTTTTATAATATAATAAAGTAATTCGTTCAACTGTAAGGCATTACTTTTAGGAGCAAGCGACAATTGCTGCATATTAGTCAACAATGTTTTGTACCGTTTAAAGTCGGGATTCTCTTGCCTCAACACTCTGTATATAGTGACATTTTATCAGAGGGTTTACAAAGGATGATCCAAGCAGGACTTACTATAAAAATTCAGAACGATGTCGAATGGACTATGCTAAGAACTGCAACCGGAAAACTCTTATCGGTATATAGATTTTATTTTAATTTTATGGGTATTAATATTAGTAAAAAAATATTTTTAGGCGAGCAGTAGAAGCGGAAATCTGAAATCTCTAAGTTACGAAGATAGGGCATTAACGCTGGATGACACCCAAGGTATGTTCCTCCTACTTGGTATTGGTTTTCTGACCGGAGGGGCAATCTTATTATCCGAAGTCTTTGGAGGCTGTTTTAACTTCTGCAAAAGAATTGAAGATTCTAGAGTATCTTCTAGCGTGTCAATTCCTAGCAATCCTAGGTATCATGAACAGCTTACTGGTAGAGAAAGATTGGAAAGCATCTCACTGGCTCAACAACAGAGCTCACGCTCAATGTCGCTTATTTCTAATGAAGAAAAATTTGACAGATCAAAGATTGAGGAGTCAGTTTTCGGTAAAAATGTCATTCGCCCTGGAATAAAGGACATTTCACCGTGTAATAAGAATTCAAGGAATATATTAGATGACGATGATGATGATGATGATGATTCAGTTCAGTCTCAAGTTGATTATCATCAAGAAATAACTAAAATATTTAGCACTGCTTTAGATGGCGAAGGAAATGGACCTAATGATGAGCTTGAACATGATGAGAATTATGACACCACCAAGAAATCTACATGCTAAATTCTTAAACATTTTTCTTAGTTTCATTTGTAGCTAGTAGAAATAATGATAACAATAGGTATTTACAATATAATAATAAATAAGTAGATAGTTGTAACACTTCTAGCAACGTAGGCAGAAAGAAACTCGTATTTAAGCCTGACAGCGAGTCAGACATGATAACATTGCATGATACAATAAATAGAAGGTATGATACCAAACAGTGTCAAATTCGTCCGGGTTCGCGCATGATGTCACGCTGTGAGTTAGTTTTGAAATTTATAATGCGCAATATAGAGTTTACGTCAGTTAAAGGCGATTTTATATAAATTCTATTGACAATATACTTTGCCTCCTGCTTATAATACAAATTTTAAAGTATATGATTTAAAATAATCATGCAAATAAATTAATTTAAAATAATATATATTGATAAATTCCCGGCCAATTGCGTTCTATGTATTTATTTAAGTGAAAAGAAAAGGTAAATAAATTTATAAAATAAAACTATGCCAAATAATTAAGATAATAATTTTTATTTAAAGGCACATTCTTATTAAAATAGATACCTACAGAGTCTCCCGAAAATAGGTTATAAATAAGAATTTTGTTTGTTCCTATAACTTGTCAAATATTTTTGTCAAGTATTTTTTACGGTGAATAACATCTGTATGTTTGCGACGGAAACATGTTTTTTAGGATAGTTTTTTTCGGTTGTTTACACTTTAAATAGTAAATTAATAAAACTTATTTTATATTTGTATTCTTTGATTTTTCAAATTTAAAAAAATCTTAAAATGCCAAAAGTTATTCTAAACAAGACAAAAATATCTAAATTTATGAAATAGGGTAAACCAAGAAATTATTTTTTAAGAAAATAGCCTTTGTTTGTTGTATTTTCTCGATTAGTCTGGTGATTCGTTACCGTAGAGATTTATAGCAATTGTCTGTCACAGTATACTTTTTTGTTGAAGCGAGTTTGTAAAAACATTAAACACATTTGACATGACATAATTCGTGCTTTAAATTACCTTCATAATCACTTTCGTTAAAATGTCTGTAACAGATTCTAGCATTTTTCGCATTAAACTTATCTTCCCGTCTGCACAGGCGCTTCCAAACACTTTGTGCTTCTTTGTCTTTGGGGAAGCTAAAAACTTTAATATCGGGCATAAACCCCTTGCATTGATTGTCCACATCACAACCATACACAACACACCTCATTTTCACTTTTAAACTCTTAAAAGTGATATAAAAACACCAAAAAATAACTTTAAAACACAACGCGATCTTAACAAAGACGTGCCTCGTTTACAAAATATGGCGGAATTACTCACGGCGTGACGTACATGGCCACGCCTACCTGCGCGGTATCATATCTTCTTTTATTTGTATCATGATAACATTGATAACTTACAATTTGTTTTCTTTTTTTAAATATAAGTATATTTAGTGTCGTTAATTTTTATTACTCATTATCCCCAGTTTAGCCAGAGCTCTGACTCAGAGTGTAGATTTAAAAGCAGGGAAGAAATACTATTATTTACATTTTAGAGATTCCAGGGTTACCTATTCTTAAACTGGCCAACTATACAGGGTTTTCCATGTTCTTGCCATATGGAGAATTTTTTTACTGAAAGTTGAAAAAAATCCCTTTGTTGTAGAAAAGTTCTGCGTATTAATAATGTAGGAATCCCTATGGAAAAAATCTAAAAAGACCCATAGTATACAGGGAAGCGACAAAAATGTAAAATTTACCCAAGAATAAAGTACCCTTATTACAAAGATACAAAGAAAAGTTATTTTAAAGAATTTCTTGGCAGTTGCGTACCAAGGTCATAAATTTAAAAAAAGTGAAAATCGCTGAAGAATAAACTACCTTTATTATTAAAAATTGACGAAAATTTTATCAAGAAAAGTTCCTTAGGAACCCATAAAAGTCCCAAATTCAAAATTTGAAGCTAAAATTAAAAAAAAAAAACGTTTGAAATATTTTTCACAATTTTACATCGCCCGAGTGCGGCTCTGACTTGTTCTACTTGTTTTTTTGTTTCAATATTAATTTTCTGGAACAGTTTGCAACAAAAATCTTTAGAATCTTGGTATTTTGGATTTTAATGAGATTCTAAGCAATTTTCCTTTATACAGTTTTCATCTATTTTTAAAAATAGAGGTAGTTTATTCTTCAGCAATTTGAACTTTTTTCAGTTTATTACTTTAGTACGCAAGTACAATACGATTTTCTGAGAAATGTTAAATAATTCAATTTGGTGCAAGCTTTTTTGACCACCCTATATATATATATATAATGTCCAACTTAGTGAATTTAAAGGTGGCAACATTACCTTTAGGGAATCCGCAGCGTGTTGTGCTGTATTAATAATTGATTTACTAATTTTCTTTAAAAAAAATCGATGCTGTGAAGCATGGCAATGGCACCTTCACAATTTGAATTATATGAAAAATTTAAATCTATAACATCCTAAATATTCCACATAATGTATTTTTCGCCATTGATTTCTTACTGCATATTAACCTTTAAATGTAAAACAGCACCATCGTGCTCTACTAGTTCTAAGCTAGGACAGTATTGACTGCAGATCTGCAGATGGGCTTCCCGGGAATGTAAGAGTTGGCGTAAATATACGTAGAGAGCGCTGCCAGGCCAATTCTTTGACAGCAATATGGTAGTTCATATGAGTATTGCGTACATGTTTTTCTTATTTGCAAAGTGAAGTGGGTTATTTCAAATTTATTTATAGAGATTTAACTCGGATAGACTATCTTTTTACACGTCGTGTTAACTTTCGCGTCAAAATGAGCAAAACAAGCAGTGGCAGTGAGGATTTAGACGATATTAGCATGACAGCTCAAGAGCTGCATATTTTATCGGAACTCGACAGGTTTGTGGCCAATTTTTTTAAGTTTCTAATGTCTCAACCTTTTAAAACTGTTGTGCTATGATATACCTTTTGATTTTAGCCGTCAGTATGGGTATCTCTTACTAAATCAGCCGGAAAACGCAAAGAAAAAGGCCCTAGTACAAAAGGTGACAGGTCATGTCAACAACAAATTTATAGGTTAACAATATTGAATTATTTTTAGGCAGTTAAATATTTACAACTTATGGTAATTCAGGCTCGAAAACAGCAAATTGTACAGAATGAAAATGAGCCAAGTAATTACCAAAGCAAACAAATCTGTATTGATCCCAAAACATGGGTCAAACTGGGCCATTTTCATTTGCTTCTCGAGGAATATCGCAAAGGTAAAGTATTCATTAAAAGCTTGGAGAAATAATCTGACGCTACAACTATTTCTTCCAGCTCTATCTGCCTATCAAATGTTCTACAAGACTCAGGCAGAAAATCACTGGGAAAACACAACTTTTCTTTATGGGTTAGGTCTGGTTTATTTCCATTTCAAAGCCTACCAGTGGTAAGTAATTTTTTTTTTGTGTGTTTTGCATTATTTTCCGATGGTAATATGAATAAAACAGGTACCTACCTATTGGTACTGTTCAGTATGCAACATAGATTACTGGGTTCCTCTGTATCTCGATTACAAACCATGTTATTTGGAACCTTCCATGGTTGTTAGCCGTACTTCTCATAGATGGCGCTTTAGTAACCATATATACCACAAATTTTATGAAATAAATATGGAAATGATCTTGCTTGAATAATTAACGATGACAGATGTCTTCACACTTTTCTCAATTCCTAAAAAATAAAAAATCTTAAACATTACTCGAGTTTTTGTATGTCAAGACATTACAGGGTGGTCCACCAAAAACTTTCCACCCAGGTTTATTTTCTTTTAAATAAATAAATCAAACAACTCGTGGAAGAGCACACTTTAGTTTTTAGGGGGACATATTTTGGTATTCCCCCCTCCTCCCATGCTTGAACCCCTAAGCCGAGGTGGACCCTAAAAATCTTAAAGGGGGTCAGGGATACCTTATTTTAAAGGGAATTGAATAGCCTTTCCAATGGGACCTTGAAATTAAATTCCCTTTAAAATAAGGTAGCACTCGACCCTCAGTGGGCCACCCTGTATAGTAAAACACATATGGATCTATTGAATGTAATAGTATCCTTAGTATTGTTATAATGATGTGAAAAAACGTGTTCACTATTACTTTATAGGTAAGTAGGTCTATTTAAAGAAATAAATATAATTTTCATTTACTGTTTAATTAAAAAATATTCCACCAATAATGTGTCCCTTTATTTTTTATACACCCTTGTAAAGTATGGTTTAAATTACATGGCTTATTTATGCCCCTTTTCAGAGAACACTTCTAAGAACTTGAATGAAATGTATAATAGAAAGCAAGGGTTAGCAACTGACCAGACCGCTTTTGCTATTTCATTACAAGTTATTTTGCTTTTACTACCTTTATAGGTAAAAGAAAACTATTTAATTGAAAGGAAATGACTTCAGTATAATTAAGGGAAATGTATTTTTATAGTAATTATCGATTTATATTAGAATAACATTACAGGCATAAAATGCTTTGAAACTGCAACAAATTTATAACAGAAATCTTACCATAACGGTAATATAAATTAATAAAAATAATTAAGGATATTATGATTTGTTCAAGTTTATCCAAAACTTAATTTTTTCGCTAGGTTATTTACACATAACGGGGGGGGGGGGGGGGGGTACAGATTAGAGCAACCAGGGATTCCCGAGTTATTTAAAACCGGTCAAATGATGTGGTCCCCCACCTGCTTCTTGAGAATGGATGCGCCAGGGTTTCAGTTCTTATTTGCAGATTGATAGACGCCAGGGGCGTAGCCAGAAATACGCTCTGGGGATGAGGGGGGAGGGAGTTGACAACAAAAAGACAAAAACTTTTATTTCTCGTGCCTAAGTTGCCTCGGAAACAAATTTTCGTTAAAATGTTAGAGGTGACCAGAAATGAAAATTTTCACATGTGAATGCATGAGAAATTTGCGAAAAATAGCTGATTTTTTCTATCAAATTTACCATATGAGAAAAAATCTAAATGAATTTAAATAATTGTGGAAGTACTCACATCATTAGGAAACTGTATGGTAAATTCGATTCTACCACAGTTAAAGCAATCGAAAGTGTCGTTTTCCGGAAAATCCAATTTTCCGGACCCATGTCGAATGGATCGACCCCGTGAAATCGAAATTTTTTCTTCCCCAAATAGGAACTCCTCCGACATTTTTCACTTCATACAGGTCTAGAATCACTGTTAAAAATTGCCTGTGACAGAATTTTTTCGATTAATCAAGGAAAATCGCTCTCGTCTCGAACGTCGAAGCTATGTCGATTTTAGCGCCTGTAGGGAATTCTCTAGCTTAGATAGATTAACCAATTTATGATATGTTGTGGAATGATCCCTTCTCAATCGAATGGCGAAAACCGAAAAAGACTGTGGTTTTTTCTTAATTTTCTATGTATTTTCTTTCGAGGATCTGCAAGCGTATTCTCGCAATTGCTACTAAAGGGCGAAAAAATTGGTTTTATGGCGGAGATAGGGTCAAACTGATAGTTGTTTCGTATTTTTCGTGCCTTAATTGCATTGGAAACGAATTTTCGTTAAAATGTTAGAGGTGACCAGAAATGAAAATTTTCACATGTGAATGCATGAGAAATTTGCAAAAAATAGCTGATTTTTTCTCTCAAATTTACCATATGAGAAAAAATCCAAATGAATTTAAATAATTGTGGAAGTACTCACATCATTAGGAAACGTATGGTAAATTCGATTCTACCACAGTTAAAGCAATCGAAAGTGTCGTTTTCCGGAAAATCCAATTTTCCGGACCCATGTCGAATGGATCGACCCCGTGAAATCGAAATTTTTTCTTCCCCAAATAGGAACTCCTCCGACATTTTTCACTTCATACAGGTCTAGAATCACTGTTAAAAATTGCCTGTGACAGAATTTTTTCGATTAATCAAGGAAAATCGCTCTCGTCTCGAACGTCGAAGCTATGTCGATTTTAGCGCGCCTGTAGGGAATTCTCTAGCTTAGATAGATTAACCAATTTATGATATGTTGTGGAATGATCCCTTCTCAATCGAATGGCGAAAACCGAAAAAGACTGTGGTTTTTTCTTAATTTTCTATGCATTTTCTTTCGAGGATCTGCAAGCGTATTCTCGCAATTGCTACTAAAGGGCGAAAAAATTGGTTTTATGGCGGAGATAGGGTCAAACTGATAGTTGTTTCGTATTTTTCGTGCCTTAATTGCATTGGAAACGAATTTTCGTAAAAATGTTAGAGTTCAGTGCCATAACTAGGCTAAATTTGACCAAAATGAAAATGAAAGAAAGATCACTCCCCGGCGCTGTGCTCTGTATATTTTCCATATTTTTCTGAACATGTTCAAAGAAATCATAAAGATAGAAAATAGGTCTTCTCCTAAGCCAAGACCAATTTTTTGTGTTTGTTGAGCTTCAATAAAAGCTTCAAAGCGGGGTAAACACAAAAAGGGAAGTGGGACAATAGGCCCAGATGCCCCTTTTCAGATAGAAGCTAAACTTCTGGTACCTGCTGTTATAAAAGGAACAATTTTATTGTTTAGGTGGTACTGTGGTACATAATAGAGCATCAAGGTTTTGTCAGAAAGAATTTTTAGATTTAACACAAATTCAAAATAGTATGTATGACGTTTTCTCTGGAGGAATGGAATTTTTTTAAAACTTTTATGGCAAATTTTTTTCCATTTCCCAATTTACCCCCCGAAATTAACCCCCACCATCAAAATTTATACTTCACATCTATAATTGGGCTACCACACTCTATCTCTGTGCCAAATTTCAAATTTTTACGTCGAATAGTTTCAGAGAAAATCGTCTGTGGCAGACGGACGGCCGGACGGACGGACACGGGACTGATTCCATAAGTGTTCCGTTTTCACGGAACACTAAAAAGAGTTTTTTCCTTTTAAGTATATAAAAATTTGGAGCCCCTCTGTTACTTTTAATTTTTCGAGGAAAATAGGTAAATAAACAATGTTGATCGGATCCGTTAAATAATCCACATTATCAGTCCTAAAAGGCACTCAACATGAAGTGCACTACACTGACTGCTTATGTGGCTGGGCGGTAAACGACCTGAGAAACCCGTAATACTGATATTTTAGACCAAAAGCTCTTATATCGACACAGACCTTTGATTTGAAATTTTCATATATAATTTACCAGGTTTACAGAATTCGGACAGTCTTTTTTTAATTAAAAATGAACATACCGGACACTTAAGCATGTGTCTGTAAAAATAAATATAATTTATTTTAGTTATCTTTGGTTTTTTAAATAATGTCTATATTATTGTAGCGGATTCATTCATATTGAAAAGTCTTTTTATTTGGGTGTTAAGGAAAATTAATATTTTTTAAAAAATAATACAAGTCACTGCGTTTTAAAATACAACAACAAATCCTAAAGAAAAATGTTTTTTAGTACACACAGAAAAAGTTAAAAGTAGTTTTCATCAGCTCTTTTTTTGCGTATATGTATTCCCAAAATTTTAAAACTTTGCTTAGTCATTGAAACATTATTCTGGGAAAATCATCTAATAAAACGTAACATTTCAAACTGATGACGCACTGTTTTGTAAAAACAGGTTTTATAACTGCATATCGCTAGCGAAATTCTGTCGAAGACATTTTCCAGATTTTTCGTGGAAATAAATGGAAAAATACGACATTGATTGAAAATGCACTAAATTGAAAAATATCTTTTACATCGTTTTTATGACGTAACGGTTTTACTCTATTTTTTATCATTGAAGGAGTATTTGTACAATGCATACTGCATATTAATAGCCTCTAATAATCAGTCAATATTATATTGTTGATATTAAATTTGCGTTTATATACAGCATAGGTGTTATAGCAGTTTGATATAAAGTTCATATCTCACGGGTATTGATAATGCTGCGCCTCTGCAGAGGACACAAAGCTGAGAGTGGATGATTGCAACTTGTAACAACAGAAAACGTATATAATAGATTTTCTTTCATTCTTTTTCGCAAAATATGATTTTCGATAAAGAATTTGCTAACAATATTTTCGAAAGATTTTTGCGTATACCTTTAAAAAGTAAAGTATGTGTTATACCTACTTGCTTACCGTCGCTTTTCTTTAGCACGTGCCGTAGTCCCGTTCATTCCCCCAATCAAAACTAAGGCATGTAGAGCATTATTTATAAAACGTTAATATAATGGATACTACAAACTTTTATATTCTACTTTGAACCAGATGTTGTGTACGCTACTGCTCAAGCCTGTCAATATCGTAAACGCCATTTTGGTTTTTTCCAAGAAATGTAATACCGAAGGGCCCTGTTGTATTTGTATTGTTAGTTAATAGGATAAAAGAAGTAGAAAGCACTTGCATATAATAATATTCTTTATGCAATACGATTGCATGCCTTGCCTTTAAATACTTTCAAAGAAATTTTGTAATAAATAGCTTTTTACCACTTAAAAATCCATCGTCCGCTTGCATGTTGATCCTGCAGTTAATATTTGACCTAAACTTTTTATTCCAAGTAAATTTGACCTTAATTCAAATTTAAAATAAATATTGCACTTAAAAATGTACATTGTTTTACATGAGAATGAAAAAAATACATACGTAATCATTTAGGAAATTAATTAATAACACAAACCTTTTAGCTGTACATATATGTACGTATGAAGAAGGACAGATAGACAAGTGTATGTACACCAGCTGCCTATATGAAGTTTACCGGTGCTCAAAAGAGAAATATTACACTGTTTTATATATTATCCTCATTTTCTTACATAAATGCGAGACGGTCTCGAGAGAGTATATTATTTAGGCAGGTATAGGATCACAAGAGGCCGTCCGAAAGTCATCAGCTGCACATCTATTAAGGACGGAGCATGGTGAAAAGGGCCATTTATATTGAACAAGAATAAAAAAATTCAGTTTCTTTTGTATAAGCTTTTGTTGATTTTAAAGGTTTATATAGCAAGAATAATATGAAGCAATGGAATCCCAAGAAATGTACTATTTGTCAAGATACTAGTAATACATGAACCTAAATATGGTGGACGTAATTTAGTACATGCATTTAGGCCATGAGCCATGTATTATAGTAGTATCTTAACAGTTAGTGTTTTTGGTAGTATATAACTTATTATTACGCCTTGACTAATATTTAAATCATCAGTGAATAAAGGGAAGGCCTGTGTTCTGATAAAGAAGCGACATTGTCAGTCTCACTCCATAATGTGTTCAATAATAAGAAATAGTCTGTCTCGTTTCACAAGAACACCCCCTTAAATTATATGATCCAAGTGGTTGTTAGAATTCTAGACGTATTGGAAGTGTATCTAATAAAATCAGGGTGTCCGCCAGCCATTTCAAAGTCAATTTTAAGCGTTTTACATAATTTGTAGGATAGCTAGACATAACAGCGTGTTTTTGATGTCGATTTTGTTTTGTCTGAGACAGACAATAAATTTATAAAGTGTTTAAAAATTCGAAGGTATTGCTTTGTATAACTGTGTTTGAAATTGACTTTGTTGTGTCTAAGATAACTAATAAAATTATAAAATTTATTAGAATATTTATTCTTGGCCGTTACTACTCAAAATTTTAAATTAACTTTGTGAAGAATTAAAGAAGTTTTGCAGCAAGCCTTAGTAAATTTTGCATCTTACTTCTAAACTAACAATAAGAAGAATGGAAGACATTTAAAGGCCAAGTAACATATTTATTTCTGAGAAATATTACAAAATTTACATACATTTCTATATATTCTTGATTTGGTCATTGCTTAGAAGTTGAGAAAACACTTTATTGTTCCGTACTGAGAAGTACCGGGATTAGAATCATTATCATTAATCATTATATTTAGTTTGAGCAAAGCGAATCATACTTTGTGATATTTTAATTGGCTGTAAAGAGCAACTAGTGAGTTTTGCTTCTGAATAACAGAACCGAAATGAGAGTACCAAACCTAAGCCGTTAATTTTACTTAAAAGAACCACTTTTCCTTGAAACCAAGTGCATTGTTGGATTCGTTGTGAGTTTAGTATATACAGGGTGTTTGAAAAGTCTTAGTATGGACTAAACAAGGAAGGTGGTAGAGGAGCTCGTCCTCGTCCGAGGAGACACCGCCCCACACATCTAAAACATTTTTGCTATTTGTAAAGATAGATACGTCAAATTTTAGGTGTATCTTATTGATTAATAAATCTACTTTTTTATGTAATTTAACTTTTTCAACCCCCTTGAGGGATGATGCTAGGGAGTTGAGGTCAAAAGTTTTAAATGCAACCCTATGCCGTGTGGTACCTCATTTTAAGGGTCTTCAAAAAATAAACATTTTACCGTAAATTCGTGAAAAAAAATTACTTTAAAAGTTATTCAAAATGACCACCATGAACTTCTTGGCAGTAATAAAGTCGATTTTGAAACTCACTTCTCACATTTTTGAGAACGGCTGGTGTTACTTCTTGGCAGAGTTCCAAAATGGACTTTATTACTGCCAAGAAGTTCATGGTGGTCATTTTGAACAACTTTTAAAAGTAATAAGAGAAATAAAGATATTTAATTTTTTTTCACAATTTTTTAACTTTCAAAGGCTTGCCATTTAAAAACGAATTTCGCGTTTGCGTTCTGTTGTAAATGTTCCATAGCAATGGAAATCTTGGAAATTTTTGATGGGATAACGAAAATTTTGGAAACATTCGAAATATTGCAAAATGGGTAGTAGCAGATCATAAATAAAGGTTTATTTACTGTACTTCAAATTAAAATAAACATCACATAGTGGATAACAGCCTAAAACATGTAACAGCCAGTATATACTGGCAGAGACTATAAAGAATATAGAGAAATTCCCGAATAGACCGAAATGGGACCGAAACCGGGTCTCTCTTGAAACATTTGGATGGGTTTACTGGTTTATGGTTTAGGAATTTGTTTCTTTATCATTATATATCTATATAGTTCATATATATCCATAGATATGTAATGGTTGATAAGCAAATTCCTAAGCCATAAACCAGCAAACCCCCAAAATGTCTCAAGGGAGACCCGCTTTTTGGTTCATTTTTATTACACGCGTCTATGTATTATTTTTAGTCTATGATACTGGTCTGTATGTCTGTGCACTTTAGTTTCAATAGAAACCACAAGGTGGTGTAGTGACTATACAATTAATAACTCTTGGTGAGATGGACAAATTGATTGAAACATACCGAAACGTCAAGTTTTTAGGTTTTGTCTTTGATAATGCCAAAAATATGCAATTAGCTGGAAAAATTATGAATGAAAAATGTAATATAATTCCATATGGGTGTCTTTCAGACGCACTCAATTTGTTGTGTAGCTATATATATATATACATAGTTAAAATTAAGAGTATTTCATCTGTAATAGCCAAAGTTACAGAAATTGCTAAACGCATTAGATAAAAACAAGTTTTGTATGAATTATTAAGAACAAAACAGATTAAAAACAAAAATGGCGTCCGCGTGTTTTGATTATGCCAGCTTCTTCAGCAGCTACTGAGCCTGTTCTGTTATATCCACTCAAAAAAGAGAAGAAACAGGTTAACCAATGATATTAACAAAAATCAAGGAAATGGACAGCTATTATATTGATGAAGATGAAGATATAGATGAAATAAGTGAGAAATCTGATAGCCAAGAGAACAGCAACGATACTAATACCAAAGAGCTAAGTAATAACAACAGTTCTGTTGATAAAGAAACATTACCAAATATTCAAGAGACAAGTTTAACAAATGATGACAGGGTGGTGAGGACATGCCTCTCTCCAGATTTGCGACTCGCTAATAACAATAATTAATTCTAACTACTAATTTCTTAACAGTTTTTCAGTATTTTTGCATCAATTTACTTTAGTTTGTTTGTTTTTGCTATATAGTTTTGTATGCATTTATGTTTATTTGTTAATTGTTGCTATAAATTTTGATTTCGTTTTTTTTAAGATGCCATGTCTATATTCCCAATGTTTCCATATATGTATTTCCAATATTTCCGGAAATTTTACAACACTAATCTTGGTAGAGTCCCAAAAAAATAAACCTTTTACTACAAAGCCAAGGTCCGTATCTTAATTCGTTTTTAAATGGCAAGCCTATAAAAATTAAAAACTGGAAAGAAAAATTAAAAATTTAAACACCTTCGTTTCTCTTATAAGTTTAAAAGTTGTTCAGATTTACCACCGTGAACTTCTTGGCAGTAATAAAGTCGATTTTGGAGTTCCAAAATCGACTTTATTACTGCCAAGAAGTTCATGGTGATCATTTTGAACAACTTTAAAAGTAGGTAATAAGAGAAATAAAGGGACTTCAATTTTAAATATTTTTTTTTCGCGGCTTTTAATTTTTATAGGCTTGCCATTTAAAAACGAATTAAGATACGAACTTCGGGTTTGCGCTAAAATGTTTCTTTTTGAAGACCTTTAAAATGAGGTACCACATGGCATAGAGTGGCATCTGAAATTTTTGACCTCAACTCCCTAGCGGGGGTCCCCCAAGGGAGTTGAAAAAGTTAAATTACATAAAAAAATAAGATTTGTTAACCAATAAGATGCACCTAAAATTTGGTGTCTGGATCTTTACTAACAGCATATTTTCAGATTGATCAACTATATCAAAATAACGCAGTTACTGTAGGCCAGTATCTACAATCGTATATAATATCACAGGCTAAAGCATATAACTCAGGATTCATAAAATATACCAATATACCATTATTTTTCGCTATTATAATTTTTTAGTAATTTATTTTCATTGCGGTGATGAAATTTAGAGTACGAGTGGCAACATTGCTCTTTCTCCATAGCACGTGCCGTAGTCCCGTTCATTCATTGCTTAAACAGTTATAAAGGCGTATTATTTGGTATGTAACGTTTTTGACAGGCCGGAACATACGTATTGTATTGAAATGTTAAGTGATTTTTGATTTTTCTTAAAACTCCTATTTCTTTGTCCTACACACTATGATGTATAAACCAATAAAACAATACTGAATGGCGTCAATGTATACGCCTTATATACTATTTCACAAACCCCTGTATACAAAAAGCGGATCACCTTTGCACCTACTGCTAAAAACCCATGTCATTTATGCTCTTTCAAAAGAAGTGCATTGCTATAAACCTGTCTTTTACTTTTACCTTTCGTGGCGGTAAATTATATTTAGGATTTTGGAGAGTTCATCGTTCTACGCCTATGCCGGCAAACTGCACCGAAGAGTTCAATACACCATGTGTGACGTCAGAAGGACGATAAATTTGTTAAATATGAAGTGAGACGACGCACATCCAAAGAATACCGCTCTTTGTTAGCATCGCATCTTGATTTACGGAACCATAAAAATATAGTTTTGTCGGTCGATCGTATAATTGTGCTTTAAAAGTGTGCTTTTTTCCAACATAATCAATCATATTGCAGACATACATACATACGTACACCGTGGAGCAAAATTAAATAGTCTAGGTCTTTTTTATCTTTGTTGTCCCTGATTGTTTGTTTGTCTTTACCCTGTCTGGTTGGACGATTCTTCTTTTATTCTTCAACTCTCTTTGCTCATTGCATTTGCACTAAAGGGTTTGCTTATTGCCGCTCATTTTTAACTTTGCTTCATACATTACGCATGTGAAGGACAATGACCAATCGCTATAATTCCGTCTCGGCGCGCTACCGTAATGGCTTTCCGGGCCGTCTGTTTTCTACCAAGCAAACCTCTGAAAAGACAGTTCCGGATGCAAAGCATCTCTTCGTCTAATACATTTACAAAATTTTCTACATTACGGTATCTCGCCGAATTGAGAGTCCCGTAAAAAATCGGTCCAATTAACCTTCTTTTTGATATGGCCGCACACACGCCAACTTTCTGTGAATGTAGAGACTTCTCTATAAAGAAATGTGGATTTTCAGAACTCCACATTCTCATTTGTTGAGAATTTAGACAACGAAAGAGGTAAAACCATGCCTTGTCAGTAAAACAGGTTTTTTCAGATACGTTTTCATTATTATGCAAATTACCTATCGAAATTATCCATAAACCACTTTGAAAATTGCATTCGTTGCAGCTTGTCGTCTGGTAACAATTCTTGGACGATAAGCTTGCATATGCAGGTCACATTCCAGGATAGTATTGCAGGTTCCGTAAGATACATTTACTTGCTCATTTTTCATTCACCTACACCTTGTACCTATGTTACCTTTCAAGAGTAATAATTCAAGACATGCCTGATTGATTCAACGGCATACTTTGTCCTGGAATGTATACACACAAAATTACTCCTTTCAGATTCATCAGATTTATCAATGAACCAGACGACGCCAAGTGAAGCGACGTTGCCACTCTCATTCTAATTTCGTCACCATGCAATGCAAATAAATTACTAAAAATTTATTATCACGAACAATGTATATTATTTTATTATATTAATCCTTGGTCATATGCTTTAGCCTGTGGTATTTATAATTGTAAATAAGTGTTAACCCACAGTAATTGCTTTATTTTAGTAGAGTCTGTTAATCTGCAGATATGCTACTTAACTGAAACGCTGGCAACAGCTGTTCTTAAACAGGTGGGGGACCATGTGGTTCGCGGGGTTATAAATAACTTGGGAATTCTAAATTAATGGATTTGCTTAACTTCCAAGCAATACCAAAATAGGGTTGCCAGATCTAACATCTTCAAAATCGGGTATCAGCGTTTAAAAGCTGCTTATAAATCGGGACTTGGAGCAACAAATTGGTACGCTATTTTTTTTTTGAACTAGTAAGTATTTAATAAATAAACAGAAAAAAACATAAGTACAATAAGCAAAAATACAAACTTTTTATGAAATCCAAACGTAAAAAATATGGTATTCGCGGGTGACCTGGCAATACCTCCTAAGTCCTCCTAAGAACAATGGCAGATAGGAGGTATTGCCAGGTCACCCGCGAATGCTCTAAAAACTAGAAATCTTAAACTAAGAACAGTCAGTAGGAACTAAAACCAAATTTTCAAAAATCGAGAAAAATCGACTCCCGATTTGAAGTTGATCGGGACGCGGGACATACCCTTTGGTATCAGGTCGGTCCCGATGAAATCGGGACGTCTGGCAACCCTATGCCAAAATTAGGAATATATTAAAATGGAAATTAAATTTTACGTATAGTTTGCAACTTTTGTAATATTTCTCCAAAATAAATAGGCTGCATTGTGTAGTTTCGAAGTTACATGCATAATTTACCAAAGTTCGCTGTAAAACTATCTCTTTACGGCTTTAAAAACTTAATTTTGAATTTTTTGTGATGTAAACAAATAAATAAGTAGGACAACTGATTCAACTTCGTAATTCAAGTTTTACCTTCTAAGAAAAGTCAATCAAAAATGGTTTGCTTGGTTGTATATTTCCTTGTTGGTACTATGCCTATATAAAAATATACAGGGAGGGTTGAAAAAAGTGAATTTTCGAGTATTGAATTCTAATAGTGCTCAAAAGATGCGTATTTGCAAGCCAATAAATGGAAAAATATGAAAAAAAAATTCCTTTGTTTAATCGTCAGTTCGCGCAAAGGGCCTAAACAAAAAAAAATGACAAAAACCAATTATTTCCTTAACGCTCAAATTTTACAGATTACAGGTAATAATTGGTGTCTTTTGTAATTTTTTGAAACTCTAGGCCCTTTGGGCGAACTGAAAATTAAACAGGAATTTTTTAAAAATACTGTTCCCTTTATTGGCATGCGAATATGAGACTTTTCGGCACTATTAGAATTCGATACTCGAAAATTTACTTTGACTTTGACTTTGTTAAAAATATTTAATCTGCAGATCTTTATCTGGTCCAGAGCTAGAGCTAGACTAATTAAGCGTCTTCAAATTAGAGATCGCACGATACCGATATTGATATCGTTATATCGGCATATCGGCGGCTGTTGCCGATTATCGGTATCGTATCGTATCGGCAGGAAAATTGCCGATATATTGGCACATATAAAATGAAGAATTTTGGGTTCTTACTGCATATACCTACGAAAGGTAATACTCCTAAATATAATAAAATAAAATACATTTTTGTGCCTCTTCTAATGTCACTAATAATATCTAATCATTTATAACATGGCTGTAGTATAACTGAGGCCTTTTTCCGGAGAAATAAATTAAGAATTTCACAAAGCAATACTGAAAACATTAAACAGGGACTTCCCCGAAACTTCACCAATCAGAAACGTTATACTGCGTTACCGCGTGACGGAATGATAAACCGGGACTTCCCCGATTTTCTTTTTCGCCCAAACAGAAAACGCAGATGATTGATACAGAATACGTACAGGATTTAGCGAATTGGAGGTTCAGAACCGTATTTTGTATTTTTTTATTTATATTCGACGTTATAAAAACCAGGGTCTTCGCCGATACGATATATCGGTATCGGTATATCGTCATGTAAATATCGGTATCGGCCGGTATATCGTATCGGCAAAATAAAGTCATATCGTGCGATCTCTACTTCAAATTCATTAAAAGATATCTTGTGTACAAATAACAAAACAAAAAACCAACAGTAGCACATATAATTGGGTTAAAACTTTATCAGAAAGAAAGTTTATTACATATTAAATTGGGTCTACGTATATGTATTATTTGTGATTTGGATATTTCCTCTTAATCATATATAATTTTCCCTAGAAAAAAATAACTATTTCGCGGTAGAAATCAAAGTGACGTCACGGTAATTTAAACAGGATGCAAGATATCGCTTATACAGCGAAACCCGTGACATCTTGTGTCCTTGGTTGCGTGTGGTAGAAAATAAAGTGTGTCACGGATCAAAAATGATTTATTTATATACGCGTTTCAGATTTTTTATAGAAATAAAAAGTTATGCCAAATTTCTCCACATGGCAAATAAAAATGTATTCTGCTTTCGACCTCCCGCTTTCAATCTAAGCTTAAATATAGAATAACTGGGCCTATATTCTCGGCATCTTTCGCGCACGTAACGTGGGTTAGTACTGTTGACAGTTAGTTGTTAATAATATCACCTCATCATATCAAGGATTAACAAAATATACAAATATATCATTATTTTTCGTGATAATAAATTTTTAATAATTTATTCCAATGGTATGGTGCCAAAATTTAGAGTGAGAGTGCCAGCGTCATTTCACGGGACGTCGTCTGCTTCATTGAGAAATCTGAAAGGCGTAATTTTGTTTGTACTTTTACAGAAGTAGTATAGTTATACAGGATGTCCGAAAAGTCAGCATGGGCAAATATCTTTGCTATTAGTAAAGATAAAGATACTAAATTTTAGGGATATTTTATTGGTTAATAAATCTACTTTTTTATGTAATTTATCTTTTTCAACCCCCTTGAGGGGTGACGCTAGGGAGTTGAGGTCAAAAATATTAAAAGCAACCCTATGCCATGTGTTACCTCATTTTAAATGTCGTCAAAAAATAAACCTTTTACTGCAAACCCAAGGTCTGTATCTTAATTCGTTTTTAAATGGCAAGCTTATAAAAATTAAAAACCATGGAAAGAAAAATTAAAAATTTAAGTACCTTTATTTCTCGTATTAGTTTAAAAGTTGTTCAGATTGACCACCGTGAACTTCTTGGCAGTAATAAAGTCGATTTTGGAACTCTGCCAAGAACTAACACCTCCCATTCTCGAAAATGTGAAAAGCGAGTTCCAAAATCGACTTTATTGCTGCCAACAAGTTCATGGTGATCATTTTGAACAACTTTTCAAGTACTAAGAGAAATAAAGTTTTCACGATTTTCCATTTTTAAATGCTTGCAAACCGTGAAAAGAAAAATCAAAAATTTAAGTACCTTTATTTCTCGTATTAGTTTAAAAATTGTTCAGATTGACCACCGTGAACTTCTTGGCAGTAATAAAGTCGATTTTGGAACTCTGTCATGAACTAACACCTGCCATTCTCGAAAATGTGAGAAACGAGTTCCAAAATCGACTTTATTACTGCCAAGAAGTTCATGGTGGTCATTTTGAACAACTTTTAAAGTACTAAGAGAAATAAAGTTTTCACGATTTTTAATTTTTAAATACTTGCCATTTAAAATCGAATTAAGATACGGACCTCGAGTTCGCGGTAAAGTTTCTTTTTTGAATACCTTTAAAACGAGGTACAACCCGGCATAGCATTTAAAATTTTTGACTTCAACTCCCTAGCGTCACCCCACAAGGTGGCTAAAAAAGTTAAATTACTTACATAAAAAAGTAGATTTATTAACCAATAAGATACACCTAAAATTTGGCGACTCAATCTTTCTTAATAGCAAAGATGTTTGCCCATACTAAGACTATTCGGACACCCCGTATTTTTTTTATTTTTGTCTCGTATATTCGATGTATCAAATCTTCTCTGGCAAACCTCTATTTAATTTCGCATCTCCCAAAAAGACCCAGTAAAGTTGTTTTCGCATCCCATATATTTTAGGCCATTTTCACCATTATTAAAGGCGATCTACCTGAATGCTTTTCATCGGGCTCAGGTAAAAATAATTACGCAGTCGGTCTAGTCCGATATTCTCTTATATAAACAACATATTATCCTTGAACTGTTCCTGTACAGGACAAACATCAGACAGAATATTTATTGGAAATAAATTTGAAAAAGACTGCCGCTTAAATTCGCTGGAATAAAATTGGTTTACTGGGCTACGCAGTCTAATATTTAATGAAGGTGAATCTGACGCCATTTTCTACGAAACTTGTGTCTTCTATTCGATGATATTGATATATGGATGTTTTTAAGAGATCCTTAGGTCAAGTTGGCTTAAAATGTTAGACAAAGTCATGAAGTTTTTGTTTTGTTTTATGTTTACATGCTTGTGTAGGACGAAGAAACACATATATTCCGATATGTCAAAAACGTTACACAGAAAATACTACGCCTGGGCAACTGTTTAAGCTGTGTATGAACGGAACTACGGCACGTGCTGCGCAGAAAATGCCACGTGGCCACTCTCGCTCTAATTTTCGTCACCATGAGATGGAAGTAAATTACTAAAAATTTATAAACGAAAAACAGCCGTTCTTCAGAACTGGGTGGGGGATTATATAGTCGGCAACATTAAGAATAATCCTAAGAATCTGGTTGCTCTAAAATGAGTTCTTTGACTTTCTCTCGGCTAAAATTGACCAACTTATCTCTGAATTTTCCTCCGCTGAAGTTATCGTCCTAGACGACTTCAACGTCCATAGCAAGGAATGGCTAGGATCCACAAAAACCGACCCAGAAGGTAGAGCGGCAGAAAACTTCGCAATCAGCAACTCGCCCACCAATTTAATCAGAGAGCCAACAATGTTGGCTCGCGTTTCTACCCATAATCCAAATCCACTAGATCTTTTCCTTACCACCCATCCTGAGCCATACTTTACATCTGGATGCGCTCCCCTTGGTCGTTCAGATCATGGCCTCATTACCGTCTCTCGTCTCATACATCCCGAGTTCGTTGAAATCATGCCAAAACGCACGATCTGGCACTTCAATTTGGCCGACTGGGATGGTCTTCGAAACTTCTCTGCTTTCCCTTGGAACCCTGTCTGTTTTTCCGCTGCCGATCCCTCCGAAATCTGCTCTCGTATCACAGATGTCATTCAAGCAGGTATTGAAAGTTTCATTCCACATACCCGCAAGAAAACTAAACTCCACCATCAAAAGCCATGGTTCTCCGAGGCCTGTGATAAAGCCAGACCCAAAAAAGTCCAAGGCCACAAAAGGTTTCTTCAAAATCCTACACCCGAAAATCATCAGATTTTTACCGAGGCAAGAAATCAACACAACCACACTATCTTAGAGTCCTAAAATGCAAAGATAAAGTGCTTTCCTGTCCCAACGGCAGCAAATCTTTCTGGTCACTTGCCAAAAACATTAGTCAAAACTTCTGTAGAAGCACTTTTCATCCCCTGACCTCTGACAACGAAATTATCTCCACCTCTAAAGGGAAAGCTGAACGATTTGCCAAACAATTTGCTGTCAATTCCACCTTAATCCCTCTGTACCTCACAGAATGCCCGACATAATACTTAAGGACAAACAAGTTCAAAAAATTCTTCTATCCCTTGACACCAAAAAGTCTGGATGGCATACCAGCAATTGTTGTAAAGAAATGCGCTCCAGAACTTGCACCCATCTTAACTCTTTTTTTACAGATCTCTTATGACAAGGGTAGCTTCCCAGATAGCTGGCTGACTGCTCGTGTACAGCCTGTCCCGAAGAAAGGTTCCAAGTTCCTTCCATCCAATTATAGACCCATCCCTTTTCTCTCTGTTGTCAGCAAAGTTATGGAGATTGCAAATTCCAAGATATCTAGAAAAACACAAATCATCTATGATAGACAGTACGGATTTCATCACCAAAGATCCACAGCTGATCTCCTTAGCTTTGTCACACATAACTGGAACAAGTCTCTGGAATTTCATGGCGAATGTCAGATTGTTGCCCTCAGTATTTCCAAGGCCTTTGACCAAGTATGGCACTCCTCAACAAACTACCTTCCTACGGTCTTCCTACCAAACTATGTACCTTGATCGGTAGCTTCCTCTCTAATCGACGCATTTCTGTCATGGTTGACGGTCACTTATCTAACTTTCATCCTGTTAATGTTGACGTCCCCAAGGTTCAGTCCTGGCACCAACCCTATTTCTTCTTCACATGATTGACCTGCTCTCTTCAACTACCAGTTCCATCCACAGTTCTGACGATAGTAGTCTTCACTCCAATATTCATTTTTCCAGACAAGTCTCGAATCAAGAGCTGGATAATAGACGCAGATCTATGCACCTATCCCTTTTCCAAGATCTTCAATTAATCTTGGACTGGAGTGCCAAGAACCTTGTTCAGTTCAACGCCTCCAAAATCCCAGCCTTGCTCCCTGTCTAGAGATGGAACATTCTCGAGAGTTTATTTTTGGGAAATATTCTCCGAGAACAATGAGAATTTATCGGAAATTTTGAAGAATTTATTTTATATGTTGAAGAATTTTATGTTTTGACTACATAAACTGAAAGAACATATTTTTTTACCAAAAGTAGTTTTTACAACATTTTTTTCCGAAAAAATAAAAAGATGTAAAGATAGAACATTCTCGAGAATTTATGCTGGGAAATATTCTCGGTAATTTACCGTTCTCCAGAAATAGTCGCTTGAGAACATTATGGCACATCTCTATCCCTGTCACATCTCTATCCCTGTCACGCAAAAAATCGGGCACCACTTACCCCATCCATATGAATGGCCAAGCCTTACAGAACAATGAAACGTTCGATCTTGTTGGCATCGCTTTCGAACATGATCTCAGCTGGCACAAACATATTACCTCAATAGCCACATCAGCAGCTACAAAGGTTGGTTTTCCCTTTCGAGCCAGAATATACTTCTCCCCTTTCAACTTATACACTCTCTATGTTTCCCAAATAAGACCTAATCTAGAGTATTGCTCCCGGGGGAGCGGCATCTCCGTTGATACTTAACATCCTTGATTCTATCGAAAAGAGAGTCATTCGACTCATTAATGACCCAGTCCTCACAAGAAAACTCCCTTCTCTCGCTCATCGCGCTGTTGGGGAGTTATCCCTTTTCTACCGGGTACTTTCACGGATTTTGCTCTGAAGAACTAGCCGGTATTATTTCCCCTTGACTTTTCCTAACAGAATAACAAGAGACGTTACGTATGCATCCCTTTACTGACCAGCAACAAGAGCCTAGAACAGACCACTTCTCTCGCTCATTCATGCTCATGTTTTGGATAAAAAAAATGTAAATAATGGTATCTTTTCCTTGTTCTAAAACTATGGACAATATGCATCAACTCGATTCTTCGAAGAACCGTCTCTGTCGAGTGCTCAGAATGTTAATCTATTTTACGATTCTACAAAGTTTCAACTTTTTAACGTTGGCGAGATCTAGATAGCTGGTATTCAAATTAGGACACTCTGTATATTAAAATCTAAAATTTGGTTCGGTAATGTGGTTTTTGTTGCGGAAGAGGCGGGCCACTGACTAATCTCGGCGTGAGTTGTTGTTACGCGTTTAGAATATCTATCATTGAAGTCTGATTCATTCTCAAATCAATTTTTTTTAACAATTTTTTAGGCAATTTTCCTGGAGCCTGTAATAACCTAATAACATATAAATTACGCAAGTGGGACGACTAATTCAACTTGGCCATTCAGGTTTTACCTTTTACGATGAAAACAGTTTTTTTTAAATATCTCAACAGTCAGCTAGGTTGTTGTCTTGCCAAGCCTGTAAAAATGGTATTTTTATTATCTTTAAAGAAAGAAATCCTACTAACTCTTCAAAACGTCTCAATTTCAAAAAGTTAAAAATTCTGTTAATACTAATAGCACTATTAAAGGGCTAAAAACTATTTTCGTTCACTACACGTTACACGGCATTATTCATCTCACCAGTACTCATCCATGGTACTAACTTCTATTACCTAAACAGCTGGCAGCACGTATTCAGCGGACCAATCACGTGGTGGCCGAATGCACGGTGGGATTAAAAGGTCACCTGTCTAGTCGCACATTTTATATTTAACAGAATAATTTTTTTTGCCAAAATTTACCACTGTAATCAAGCATTTTGTTTATAGTTTTTATGGAGTCACTTCGGTGTCCGTCCGTTCGTCTGTCACATAATTGATCCACTATTTTAATGGAGATTTGTTAATATTTCACTATGATAGACGCATCAAAGTGCCCTAAGAACGACCCTGTGTGTCGGTATGTAAATTTCCGCGGCAGCAAAAAATTTGAATAAGTTGCCCTTATCAGATTGACCTAAAATGCCGTGTCATGGTCAAGGCCCTTAAATAATAGCACACATCCAAAGGCAACTTTAATGACTTTGTTGCGTGTAATCTCAGGTAATTTACAGTTATGTGCTTGATATGCAATATGGGACGCATAGTATTTGTCACGTCAACTATAAACCGTAAATGCAAACAGGGGGTGTTTAATATGAGCCACCATGGTTATGTGCATCGGTATTGTTTGTGGGGTCTAATCAGAACCATCTATGTATGCAGGCAGAATAAAATGCGCAAAAATTTTATGAAAAGTCTTCGTGAAATTCGTTTTTCGCCCAGGACCGAAGTAAGGGCCTTATTTTGTATACAAACTCTGTATAATATGAGTAATAACTCTAATGTCCGCGGATGGCGTTTAGAAAAATGGAAAAATTTTGCAAGATACGTAAAAATGGCACTCCTAATAATAGTTCTTACTTGTAAAATAAATAAGATTCACGTTAGGAAAAATGCATCCTGTACTTCATCGGGAATGTAGGCAACATCCAAAGATGCATGAAATGGGTTTCGTGTTAATGCAGCTTCTTGTTCAGACAACTCAGGAAAGTAACGTTGAATTTCAGATTCAAGGGCATGAAGGTTATCATTAATTTCCTCCTTAGATTATCTACAATTCGTGACTCCAATTCTTCAGCCTTGGTGCAAAGGTGTTCAAACATGACAAAGTTTCCAAGTTTTACTCTACAACCCCACCGGCGCCTGTTTTGCAGCTTTAATATGAGCTTCTGAAAATTATCTCTGATGTGTATAATATGTGTTTCTTTACCTTGGAGTTTAAAATTGAGCTTCTGTGTTAAATTTGGTTTTTAAAATAATGGAGATTGACATCTGGCGACCTCCTAAAAAAACCATTGGTTGGGAACCACTGAACTAAGCCATGCAATAAAGATATCAAAATTCAAAAACTCCATCTTCATATTCAACAAATTTTTCTAATTGTCTTCTAGATATCTGCAGAAATTTCTGATTTCTGCCTGGGATGTTGAACAAACAGCCTGGGTATTTCTGCCTTTTAGCACGTCAATATTATGTGGTATCGGAGTGGTATAACCAATTTCTTTTAAACGGCTCCATAGAAACATATCGACCAACGTTAAGTCGGGGCTCCTTGGGGGGACACAGAATTGGGCCATTTCTACCAATCCACCTCGGACCAAATCTGCGGTGGAGCCATTCTATTACCTCGAGAGCGCAATGTACTGGACCACCATCTTGTTGAACATTTTTTGGCGCACCACACGTTCACTTTTGTAAAATAATCTGCGCTTCATTGCTCTAAATTCGGAGTTTTCTCGATATCAGTACTTGACATTCTGGGATGCTCCAGTTCCATTAGTAAAAAAAGTACCTACATTCATCAGAACACAACATAATAAATGAATATTTCCACTTAAAATTTGGTCTCCCACCAGTGGCGCACCCAGGATTTTGTCTTGGGGGAGACTGAATAGTGTAATTCGGTGGATTTTTCAATTAGTAGTGCACTTTTTTAATTTTTGTGTCTAGGATGTTTGTCTCGGGGCTGCAGTCCAACCCCCCCCCCCCCCCCCCCCCGGTCCGCCACTGTCCCAACCCATAAACAAAGATCTAGTGTTTTCGCTTTATCTCCCTCTTCCAATGCTTGTTTAAAGTGGGGTTTGAAGGGAAATAATTTATTTTCTTTTAGGATCATCTGAATATGAGTTTTTTTACAGCTTCTAGAATATGTTTAGCACGATTTCTAAGGCACAGGAGTTTCTCCGACATGTAGAATTGTAATATGTATAGGAACCAGTACACTGGTTAAAGGCGTGAGAGAAAATAGTTGGTACTTTCTTAGGGTTTAATTTAAAACATATTTTACATTATTTGTTCTTGTGGTGGAAAATGATAAACAGGGTATGTTTACTCTTGCGCAAAATACCTTTCTCGTATTTTGTATGCTCCCTGTATAAAAAATTAAATATTTTTGATAACGTGAATTATTTATTTTACAAGCAAAGGAGTTACATTTTTACGTATATTGCAAAATTTGGTCCATTTATCCTCTTCTCAACCCTATCCGCCTACATACTGTATATTGTCATAAATTTATATTTTTCCAAATTGTCATAGATGCTCCCCGTGAGATATCTTCAGCCTATAATCTTGGGTGTAAATATGTAAGTCTATAAATTTTTGCGATATTAATATCGGGTTTGTTATCCTTACTGTTTTATAAGTATTTTGATAAGCTATAAGTTATCTACCCCTACAACCCCCTGCCTAACAGACAGAACAAATTTGTCTTTTCAATCATTATTTTATGTACTATTAGAAATTAGATACCTACACACTTCCTAATATTAGCTATATTTTCAAATATTCACATTGCTGTGGTGCGCGGTCTCATTAATTTATTTTTTATAAACACTTTATCAGTTTGGCATTGAGAAAACCTATTAAAAATTTGTATAAACTGCAGTACGACCTTTAATCCATAACACTGTAAATTTAATGCGTATGTAAAACAAAAAATTAACATAAATCCATCAAGGCGATAATTACATCGCAATAAGTAACGTGGTCATAATTATTTTTGCTTTTAGGATTAAAATCTAGTGTAAAATTTGGTTTTAGCTGTCTACAGCTGTATAAAGGCACTGCTTGGGGTTTTTAGGTTAACTCGAGATCTTTTTCTGCAGAAACAAATCCTAAGCACACCTAAACAAATCCGCACAGCAATGGTGACATTGGCCGGACAGTGCCGACTGCCGACCCTGTCCTCCCTACAGACTTTGTCTGTAACATATACTACGAGCAACAAGAGGAAGTACTAAATTGACAGATGACATTGAACAGAAACATATAATATCGTACCGCTGCAAAAATATCAGATCGATACAAATGTCAAATGACAGTGTCAGCTGTCATAGTATAAGTGTTTTGAGCAACAGTGTAAAAAACTACTCATATTTCACATTCCTAATGATTCATTTCATTAGTAATCAAATGAATCAACAAATAATATCCTATACGTAAGCTTGAAAAAAATATCAATCTAAAAAAAATAACACCATGTGATTGAACCACACGCAGTGTTGTTTACGAGTAAATACAGCTTTGCAATGGTTGCGTAATCATCGTGCAAGTGCAGGCGGACAGCGTTGCCAGATTTTCAAAACAATAGTACGATTAAATCTTGTTTTGGGATACTTTATTTATTTTCTGCAATGTTGCATTGTTCCAATTTGGGCTATTAGTCATTTTGGCATAATACAGATTGATTATGTCCATTCCATCCACAGATACCAATGTTTATAGTTTAGTTCAGCTTGATTGTGGTCATAGAAGTCAAACTCATGCAGTTAAGAAGAAATCATACTTGTATAATCCAAGTTAATCTGTTTCATTATTCCATTAAATGCACAAAATTACTTTATAGCACCTGATGAATTCCTGTTTTATAGTGCAGAATAGATGAAGTTCTGCACAGTAACAGTAATGAAGTCATTAAATTTATAATAGTTTTATAATATGAAAAGGTCGTTCTATTAACTGGGACATTATTGAGAAGTGGTCTGTGCTGTTGAATCGTTTTCTTCCTGTTCTTCTGTCGGTGTGCACTGTTCAGCTACCTTCATAATCTATTATTGCTCTTGTTATTATTTCAAATGCAGTTAGAGTGGAGCTTCTTGTAAAACCCGAATTGCTCAGGAATTAAATGGTGTGATCTTTTTTGCTTACAAGCTAGTATATGGAACCAGATAAGATACAACTGGTGATCCTAAAAATGTTGGTTTTACTGATGGCGATTCTGCTGCTACTTCAACAGTTGCTGCCTCGGCAGCTGCTGTTGCATCTGCGTCTTCTGAATATCAGTAATTTAATTCCTGTCTAAAACTTAAACGGAAAATGGCTAAGCTTGAATATGAACAATTTTATATTAAAATATATAATAGATAAATCAGTGATTTTTGTAGTGCTGCTTAGGGCTATTAATACATGCACAGCATTATGGCAACGTTGCAACGAAACAGAGAGGTCCTATACTAGAACAGCATAGAGTGGACGAGCCCACTCCGTCGATGCCCGTGTGCCAGCTTACGATCATGACCGAGCAGAGGTCGTTGATTGTCGACAAACTAAGCGAAAAGCGACCCAAGGTAGGGAGCACTTAGGGATCCGGCTGCCGTGCAACGGTAATCCCCGCACTTCTCCGTATTGTGAGTCCCTTGAATCAACCGTGGATTTTGGGTTTAGTTTAGGGTGATTCCTTTTCAGTCGGATAGAGGTGTGCGGAGCGTTTGTAAAGGTGCGGTGGCGCGCGAGTTTTTTTGTTTATTTATTTTCCACATTAGTGTTCACTAGAAATTAGTGTTAAGAAATACCGTCAAGTGCTCTTGATATAGGTCTTGGGACAGGACTTAAGTGCTTACCTCGAATGTCACGTCAATTCTTAGGAAATTAATTATTGAACGTCCTTTTTGATAGAGAGTTATCCATAGTACGTTATGGTAAGTGATTATAAAAAGTTGTTGCATGTAGGGTGAGGAATTAGAATAGCATGGCACCCCTTGGAACTAAAGTTGCTTTGAACGCCCGCCAGTCCGGATGTTTAAATTAAGGAAAACATCCGCCATGATGGCGATGACATATATCACGTCATCCCTGTGTTGTTGCTTCCGCAACTTGTGACGTCACGAATTGTGTTGATATACAAGCAAAGCTGTGACACGGTTAAAAGTATAAATTGCAACTATTTGATGATGTAATCACCATAATACACCTACTACTAACTGCTTCGCGTGCATCAAAAAGGACATTTTTTTTTAGAAGGTCAGAAAGATTTCGGGAATGTGAGTGCTTATATTTATTTAACAGGTTTTGCTTGGGATAAAGCAAATTAGTATAACCTTGTTTTAGCACCATTTATATTTGTTATAAGTTTACAACTGAGATGACACATGTTTACGCTAAATTTGAGATGAAAGGTCTGTGTACTCACTGATAAAATATCAACAGTTTACGATAAAATGTATAATTTACTGCTGCTTTTGTTTATATATTCAGAGGCCAGCTAGAATTATATAAAATTGAATCGAATAAATCTACTTCACCTAACGCTAAGTTTCTGTATGATACAGCTTTAGTACAGTACGCTATAAAGTGCATATAACCAGCCGACATTCTACTAAAAATATTCCCACTAAAAAATGATTAGCTTGCTTCAAATACCATTTGACGATTTTTTGTTACATTGTCAAGGTTAGCAATTGTTATGTAGCATACTAATTATCATCCACATTACAATATGCTTAAAACTGTTGTGGGAGATATGTGTTAAAAGGCCTTCAACAAAGCAGCAGTTTTATTTTAGTAATTATTAAAACCACTTAGTAACTAAACAACAATTTTCTTCTTTAATCCGACAGTATTATTATTATTATTGCATTACTTGCATGCATTTTATTCAATTTTCGGCAGCTTGTGCCGAAGAAAGGTTTAAAATCCCTTCCATCTAATTACAGACCTATCTCTCTACTCTCTGTTGTCACCAAAGTTATATATGGAGAAAGTAATCAACTTGCAAATTCTAAAATATCTAGAAAAACTAACTCATCCATGACAGACAGTACGTATTTCGTCACCAAAGATCCACAGCTGATCTCCTTACTTGACTCCCAATCAAACACAAAACTGGAACACGTCTCTCGAGTTTCATTACGAATCCCAAATTGTTGCTTTCAGATTGCTAAGGCATTTAATCAAGTATGGCATGCCACATTTCTCAACAAACTACCTTCTTACGTCTTCCCCCTAAACTAGTACCTGGATTGGTAGCTTTCTCTCCAATCGGCGCATATCTGTCGTCATAGACTCTCCCTCATCTAATTTTCAGCCTATTAGTTCTGGCCTACCCCAAGGTTTAGTCCTGGCACTATCCCTATTTGTTCTTCACATTAGTGACCTGCTCTCTTCATCTACAAATCCCATCCACAGTTACGATAGTACTCTTCACTCCAATATTTATTTTTTCAGACAAGTCTCGAATCAAGAGCTGAATAACAGACGCATATCTATGCACCCCTCTTCCAAGATCTTTAATTATTCTTAGACTGGGGTGCCGAAAACCTTGTTCAGTTCAACGCCTCCAAGTATTGCTCCTTGTCACGCAAAAAATCCGGCAACACTTGTCCCATCCACATGAATGGCCAAGCCCTACAGAACAAAGAAACGTTCTATCTTGTTGGCATCGCTTTCGAACATGATCTCAGCTGGCATTACTTCAATAGCCACATCAGCAACTAACAAGCTTGGTTTCCTCTTTCGAACCAGTAAATAGTTCTCCCTTTCTAACTTACACACTGTCTGTGTGCCCCAAATCAGACAACCTAGAGTACTGTTCCCACATCTGTAGTGCGGCATCACCTTCGACACTTCACATTCTCGACTCTATCCAAGAGAGTCATTCGACTTATCAACGGCCCAGTCCTCACAAGAAAACCCTCTTCTCTCGGTGATCGCCGCGCTGTTGGAACTGCTCTGAAGAACTTACTAGCCCCTATCAGTCCCCCCTTGACTATTCCTAACAGAACAACAAGATGCGCATTACATATGCATCCCTTTACTGTCCAGCTACAAAACCCTAAAACATCCCACTTCCCTCGCTCATTCATACCTTGGGTCTCCAGTTTATGGAACAAATTCCCTTCCAATCTCCAATCCTATAAATCCCGTATCAATAGATTACATCCCTTCTCTTCAGACGCCCAGTGTACGTTAGTACTTAGGCTTGAAGTCTACGTGGGCTGCTTTAAATAAAAAAAGGCTAGCCATCTTTCTAAGATGCAAACTAAGCAAGATTTTAAATGAACATTTAAATGATGCTGCGGCAGTAAATAGATATTGGTAAGAGTCACTGTATGATGACAACCAAAATAGATTAAAGAAGCCACTTCTGTCTCAGCTTCAAACAAAGAATGAGCTAATTTTACAAAGACGAAAATAGAAACGCATGGTTTGTCATTTATCATTGCAGTAAAAGTGCAACCTTATTAAAGCGCTGCGCGCTGGTTGTACCAAGGTCTTTTAGAAAATAGCACTTGATTACCACTTTTTAATTGAAAAAAAAAACTCAAGGAAATAGAAAAATTAAATATTCAATAGGTATAGCCAGCTAGTTTATGCAAAGCATCTGAATACTCTACAAAAAGAATCAAATGTTGATAAATGACTTTATACTCGGTATAAAGATTCTTTCGTGGGAAGAATGCAAAATCTGTTACTCATCCAAAATTATTTTTAAGAAACATCATGTTTAAAAACCTAATAAGCTCGCCATCGGATTTTGAGGTGAGTTTTCCTTTGTTCTAACATAATATGGTTTCAAAAAGCACTTAATTGAACTGCAAGGCCTTAGGACCAGTTTCCTAGGATACAACATTAGGGTGGTTCATTTCACCCTCTATGGAGGAAAAAGAACATGGATAAGTTAGCCACATAGTTTCGCAGTTTTTTATGTTGGAATGTCAAAAACGTGTACGATATGTTTCACTTTAAATTATCTACATATTATATACACATAGATACATTAAAAAAAGTAAAAGTTGATATTTAAACCTAATACAGAAATAAAACAACTCTATAATTATCTTCATATATCAGAACAGTCCCTATGTGCCCACATACTATTAATTGCTTTTTTCCACCCTCTGCACATGTGGTCATTTTGAAGTAATTATGCAGCGTGAACTTCATCAAAAACCCAGATCTTAAGAAGCAGATTACTTCTGCGGTTGACGTTCACGTTTTATTTTAATTTACATTTAAAATAACAAATTGTTTTAATGCCTTGATGAAATTATCAAAAAAATTGGATTGTTCCATGAAACACCAAATACAGTCATTAAACATGAAATAAAGTAAGGCTAGTTTGATCGAAATAATGCCAAAACAGTAAGACAGAATAGAGCAGACTAAGCAGCTTCCTGTGCTAACAACTCATTGCAGTAAATCTGGATATAAACAAGTACGACGAAATAGGAGTTTTCCGTAAGGGACCGGGCGCCAAAAACTATAATTCCCTTGAGCAGCATGCAGAAAGTATCTGCTTTACTGACGCTGACGTGGAATATTGCCATGTCTTGCAATGGCGTAGCCAGCGAGGGGCAGGGGGTAGCTGCCCCCCTAGAAGACAAAATAGTCTATGATCTTCGCAAACCGCCCCCCTCTAGTTCAGATCCTGGGTACGCCCTTGATGTCTTGTCCTTGATGACCTAACAAGAAAAGGCAGTAGCATGAGACCTGCATGTTTTCTTTGAGTCTCAGCGATCCAGGTTAGCGAGGAAAGCTCTGGCCAGAATGGATTCGCAACAGACCCCAACTTTCCTCTGACCATCACCATGGACAAAGAGGATTGAAAGACATGCATAAATTCAAACACTGAAAGACTGTTCCAAGAATGAGACACTCAAAAAGGAGCATGAAGCGGATCACACACGTCCCTCCCAACTCCCAACTTCTCTTCTTCAGTAAAGAGGATCTTCGGATCATAGTTGGTCTGTTGACCGTGATTCCAATGTAGATCTAATGGAAATGTTTCTAAGTGAAAAGAGTGAATGTCATACTTTCAAAAATTAGGGATACGAAAGCGATGTGCCTATTATACATTGTTAAATTGTGATAACTGAAGCAAGGGGCGCTTTGAGGACAATGAAGCTGCCTCCCAAATTCTTAGCAAATGGTCAGTGCTAGTCAGATAAAGGACTTTTGGAAATCAACGTTAACATAGCATATCTAGCAGGTTGTTAAAATTATTCATTCGGCTACTGTATGCCATTGATTGTATAGTAAATTAAACTATAACATTTTAAAAGACAATGTCCGAATTCTTGTTGGGCAGCCTATACAACAAGAAAAAACACTTGCAACATCTGCTCTTCAATGTACTTTAATGCATTTAGCCTTTATAAAAGTATGATGTAATATAATGGAGGTGAAACAGGTGGGAAGAGATGTTTCAAAAGAAAAACCATTGGAAATAAGATTGAAAGGATTTACCAGTAGAAACCATAACTAATTATAAGATTCACTTTAAAGTAATGGATATTAATTTTTATTTTTGACGTTACATGATTTCGTTGAATGATCAAGCAGGAAAATTTGGGGGAAAACCCAATTACCTGATAGGAACGTGATATTGCATTTTTATTTATACCGTAAACGTGTTTTTGCACAAATTTGGTAAATCCAACCAAATTCACCGAAGTACAAGTGATGCTACAAGCGTTGCAAACGAAAATGCTTATAAACATGGTTTTAATTAGTTTTACATAAGAAGTTCCCTGTATTATTTACTTGAGCCCCAGTTGTCTAAGATTACAGAGTTGTAAATTTCCTTAAGAAGCAAAAAAACGACAAATTCTAATTTGATGTCTTATAATTGCAGTTAGAAAATGTTGCAAAAGCAAATAGACCGATACGACATAACCATTAGTAGACGACCGCTTTGCTATCGCCTGTAATTACGTAATAAGTACCTGGCAAAAAGCTTTGGCGATTGACATTTCGGCCTCTTCAAGTAATAAGCATTTCAGAGTAAAATCTAAAATATTGTGTAAACTAAATGTCGCCTTACAATAATTGTCTTATGGTTTCTGAGAAAACTACAAACCGCCAACGAATCCACCCGAAAGTTCACCGCTCTCAGAAGGTCCACAAAGAAGTTTTGTCCACCCTCCGAAAATAAATTAAATCCATAGTGTACACATTTATGATGTATACAATATACATATACATACGTTGGGGTGCAGCTTCACATGCTTCGTCTAGAGTCCGTATTGGTGATTGTTTAGAGTCGTTATACAATAATAGTAACACAGACGTTGCATTGAATGGGTGAATAACCCCTCCATTGAATCAGACGGGCGGTATCGATTGACAGTGATAACAGTACAACGTCCCCTTCATATATAAGCAACCGTGTGCATAACGCCAAAATTTTAATGTCTGAGATCGTTGCCCCGTTGCAGTAAATATGTCTGATTGCATTTGGAATATTTATACACGAAGAGCTAACTTTACTTCAGTCACTTCTGTTTGCATGAACGCATTCCGTTTAATAGCAATATTAATTAAGTTAATTATATAATAAGTTGGTCTTTAAGGGCCGTAAGGTCTCGTTCCTCTGGCCTTTAGGTTCCCTCAAGCACCGTGCTTCGAGGAACCATCCTTAATCTTTGAAGGTCGTCTGCTACGTGAAGTTAAAACAAGCGCACTTACGTATTTGTGTCCGTAAAATGATTATTTCATTGACAGGTGTCCATGTGTTTGCCGTATTCAAATAAGAATATTTGCTCACTATTTGTAAATATTAATGTTTGCAAAGTATAAATGAAAGGAGAAAAAAGGCATGCTTACCAAAATACCAATGTTGGAGGAGACTTTAGCAATATTTTAGTGGATTTGGCGGTCGATGATCCTCCTCCTATTTGAAGTTGAAGCGTTCTACTTCGGTGTTCGCAGAGAGACATGCTCTTTGCCGAGCAGTTGAAGCACAAACCTAAAAATTAAAAAAAAAATGATTCAGTATGGAACAGAGTTCTAGGTTTTATTACAGCGCGGCGATGAGCGAGAGAAGGTGGTTTTCTTGTGAGGACTGGGTCATTGATAAGTCGAATGGCTCTTTTTCGGATAGAATCAAGGATGTTAAGAGTCGAAATGATGCCGCCTCCAGATGTGGGAACATTACTCTAGGTTAGGTATTATCTGGGAAACATAGAGAGTGTGTCAGTTGGAAGGGAAGAAGTATTTTCTGGCTCGAAGGAGGAAACCAAAATTTTAGCTGCTGATGTGGCTATTGAAGTAATGTGTTTGTGCCAGCTGAGATCATATTCGAAAGCGATTCCAACAAGATCAAACGTCTCATTGTTCTGTAGGGCTTTGCCATTCATGTGGATGGTGTAAGTGCCGGATTTTTTGCACGACAGGGAGCAAGACTGGGTTTTAGAGGCGTTGAACTGAGCAAGGTTTTTGGCACCCCAGTCTAAGATTAACTGAAGATCTGGCGAAAGGGATAGGTGCATAGATCTGCGTCTAGTACCCAGTTCTTGATTCGGAAAAAATGAATGTTGGCGTGAAGAGTACTTTGTTTTATTGGGGTGAAATTATTAACATGATTACGCAACGGGCGGACAAATAATAAAAATATCAATAGGACAGACCACGCCATGCTGGTAGAATTTAAAGCGGCAGAAGTATTCCGTATAGAGGGGCGATTTTTTGATATCAAAACTTTGTAATTATTGGAATACAGCATGGTATACCTATGTATTCGAGGAAATATACATGTGGAAGTTAATAATGTGAATAGTAAAAGCCCTTTCTAAGGGACCATGCATCACAAATGTAAAGGTGCACGTGTTGTTTGCAATCCTTTTAAGATTCCATACCCACACTTTTGACCTATATGATGGTAAAATTAGTTACACTCTAGAATATGTCAATTTCAACGCAATACCATTGTTCCGTATGCATTTATTTAGATCTTAACTAAGTAGAACGAGAAAATACATTGTTAGCGGCTTAAATGGCCTGGCCTCCTTTGTTGGAACTATTGCAAAAATGCAATCTGTTGCATTTAGTGCAGTTTTACTTTTTCTGGTGTCGGAAATATCGCAATCCAGCGATAAACCCGAGTGTTTAATAAAAGATTGCGGTACTTGTAATGCAACTAATAATTGATTGCGCTTTTAAAAGCTAGATTAGGTGGAAATATTACACAGAATTCGGAGTGAATGCCATGCAGGTATTAGCTAGAGATTAAGAAAACCTACTCCTGAAGGTGATACAAAAATAGCTTGGCATTTTAAGTGCCTTTTCCAGTCATTTTGCAGGATGGAATTCATGACAATGATGAAATTTGCTTTTACAGAATTAGATTTAAAAATGTAAATAAATCTCTGCTTGTGCACTTTTAGTAATAATTGAGAAAAAGTCAATAAGTACTTGATGAAATAAAATTTTTATTGGATTGTTTAAGGAATAACGGAAAAACTAACAGTTGTTAGTTTAAAGAGTCTTTGACTTAATTTTTTTAAGGGAAATTCTTGGCATATATCCCACATAAACAAAGGAACAAAGATTAATAAGACTATTTTCCTTATAATAAAATTAGACCATTGACGTGTTGAGCAGTAAAACTGATAAAATGATTGTGGTTAATATAATAAACATTGTTTTACGCAGTGGTTTTTGCACTTTGTATTGTTTTAGATTAATGTATATTAATAATAAGTACGTAACCAGTATAGTCAGCAGAGGTGGATACTCTTTTATCAAAGATTTTAATATAATTGGTCAGTTCTACTACTGCGTCAGTAGGTTTGCTTAAAAAGAGGCGTTTTTCCATTAAAGTAGTACTACTTCGAAGTTTCTTATAATAGAACTACGAAATATAATACCTAGCAGCTGTGTAACTTAATGGTTATTAATGCCAGACTGTAGGGGTCGTTTATAGGTAATTTATGACTCCGTCTAACTTTAGGGCCATTATTTGTTTTTGTCGATTACAATTAAAGTCTCAAAATATAATGCAGTGGAACATGCAATTCAACTAGTGTTGTAAATGGAAATGGAAATCTTGAAAATTTCAGAAGGGATAACGGAATTATTGGAAACATTGGAAATATTGCAAAATGGGTAGTAAACAGATTATAAATATGTTCACTAAGGGTCAATTTAAAGCAAACATCACATAGTGAGTAACAGCCAGTATATAGGGTGTCCGAAAAGTCTTAGTTTGGGCAAATATATTTGCTATTAGTAAAGATAGACACCAAACTTTAGGTATATCTTGGTTAATAAATATACTTTTTGATGTAATTTTACTTTTTCAACCCCCTTGAGGGGTGACGCTAGGGAGTTGAGGTCAAAAATTTTAAATGCAACCCTATGCCGTGTGGTACCTCATTTTAAAGGTCTTCAAAAAAGAAACATTTTACCACAAACCCGAGGTACGTATCTTAATTCGTTTTTATATGGCAAGCCTATAAAAATTGAAAATCGTAAAAAAAAATTTAAGTACCTTTATTTCTCTTATTGCGTTAAAAGTTGTTCAAAATGACCACTATGAACTTCTTGGCAGTAATAAAGTCAATTTTGGAACTTACTGCTCACATTTTTGAGAATGGCAAGTGTTACCTACTTCTTGGCAGAGTTTCAAAAATAACTTTATTAGACTAAGGCCAGATTGCAGGTGGCAAGCTTAGAGGTAAGAGGTCAGCTAGGTGCTAGGATAATCTAGCGAACAAACACATAGTAAAGTATGAGTTAGAGTTAACTCAAAGTAAATTTTACTCAATTTGATTAAAGTTATGCAAAAGTGATTTGATTGTGGTTAATTTGAAAATGTATTATAGCTGAAAATCAAAAAAAAAATCATACGAAGTAATTCAAAATTTTCAAAAAAATTTTTTTGAATAGAAGGCTTGTGTATTTAAACATATCTTTTAATCCTAAACAACTATATTTCGGAACATAAACTGTATTATTTTTAATTTGTAATTTTACTTTATGAAATTGAAATTATTTTATAAATGATATTTTTTAGAAATTAAATTTGCGTAACTTATTTTGTGATAACAAACGTAACTTATTTTGTGATAACAAAATAGCATAATGTATTAAGGAAAAATAAGAAGTATCTTATGGAACCAAACTGTAATTTTGCAGTCATTTTTTGCAGTTTAGTGTTTCCGGAAATATATTTTTTAAAAAGTATTTACGGAAATATTGGAAATATATGGAAACATTGGAAATATTTATTAAAAACTAAATATCTTTTAAATAAAAACATCGAAATCAAAATGTATAGCAAAAATAAACAAATAAAAATAAATGCATACAAAAGTATATGGCAAAAACAAAGGAATACAAATAAATTGATGCAAAAATACCAAAAAAACTGTTAAGAAATTGGTACTAGCCAAAATCAGTCAGAGAGGCATGTCCTCGCCACACTGTCATTATTTGTTAAACTTGTCTCTTGAATAGTTGGTAATGTTTCGTTATCAGCAGAACTGTTTTTATTACTTAGCTCTTTGCTATTATTATTTATCGTTACTGTTCTCGTGGCTATCAGATTTCTCACTTATTGCATCTATATATTCATTTTCATCAGCTGTTCAAAATGACCACCATGAACTTCTTGGCAATAATAAGGTCAATTTTGAAACTCTGCCAAGAAGTAGGTAACACCTGCCATTCTCAGAAATGTGAGAAGTTCCAAAATTGACTTTATTACTGCCAAGAAGTTCACGGTGGTCATTTTAGAAATAAAGGTACTTTTTTAATTTTCTTTTCACGATTTTTAATTTTTATAGGCTTGCAATTCAAAAACCAAAAGATACGGACCTCGGGTTTGCGGTAAAAAGACTTCTAAATTGAGATATCACACGGCATAAAATTGTTGACCTCAACTCCCTAACGTCACCCGTCAAGCTGGGTTGAAAAAGTTAAATTACATAAAAAGTAGATTTATTAACCAAGATATACCTAAAATTTGGTGTCTATCTTTACTAATTGCAAAGATATTTGCCCATACTAAAACTTTTCAGACACTCTGTATACTGGCTGTTACATGTTTTAACCTTTTACCCACCAAGTGATGTTTGTTTCAATTCAATGTACCCTAAGTGAACATATTTATGATCTGTTTACCCCCATTTTGCAAAATTTTCAATGTTTCCAATATTTCGGTTATCCCTTTGGAAATTTCCAAGATTTACATTTCCATGGAAATATTTCCATTTACAACACTAGCTTGCCGTGTATGCTGTTTGACTTAAAGCACAGATCCATCTGTGCTTAAAGCCATTCTAAGTGCACCTGATATGGTTATCGGACATACCTACATACACCAACTTTTTGCGGTATTTATATTTCGGTTGTGCAACTAATAAAAAAATTTCTCATTTGTTGCACACTTAATGGACCACACTGTATGGACATAAAGGGCATATCTTCAGCTTTATACAAAAATTAAAGGGTTTGCTTGGGTTTGATAAGAAATTAAAGGGTTTGAATAATACATTTTTTAAATGTAGATAATAGACGCAAAATGGCCCTTATTAACCTTTGTATCCTTTGTATATCCAAAACTGAAATTCATACCTATCTGTGTTTCACATCTCCTGCACTTGACACAAAGAAAACTGGGTCAGCAGCGCCTAAAAGTCGATAAAGCTTTCTTGGCGTATTAGATTCACTTTTCAAGCATGATAGTCTGTCAAAATTGTAGTGGGTTGCGAATTGATCGATCAACTTTGGATGAGCTGCAAACCAAAATACTATTAACATTATTTTGGTAATATAGAGCGATTGGGTGATTCAGTAGCCATAATAAGATGGTTATTTGATTGTCTCGAGAATTTTTTTTGACTAAATGATTTTTTTTATCGTAACACATCTTGGTATTTGGAATGTTGTTTCTCTTGATCGCCGCAGCATGGTACCAAAATAAGGAACATGCCCGCTTGACTAGTGTGGCAACCCTGGGTATAAAATCTTCTAGAATCACCCAATTATTGCATCAAACAACAAAGAAGCAGCAAAAGGCAAAGTTAGATCGTCGTTGAAGCGAGGGCAATAGTTTGGACAGCAGGTAGCTGTGCGGTCATTGACTGGCTGCCAAGGTTATACCACAAGTCGGGCCGATGCCATCCCATCTTGCTGCGTTTCGGATTCGGCGGCCACACCTCAGGCCAGTGCCCCTTGCTTGACCTGCCACGGTTCGGTCACAATGCATTTACATTTTTTACGCGACCTTCCGCAAGTGTTTCGTTACCCTCTATTTAATACTGCTGCTGTTACGTCGGATAGTTGCAGCATTAATTTTTTAAAGCGCCAGGTACGACTAGCGGTACTATTTATGCACTAACATCGCCGCTTTTTCGCCTCCTAAACCAAATAGGCAAGATATTGTCTGTAGGAATTGATAGGAAAGAAGATTTTCAACGTTTTCGGCCACCGTTGGGTTTGACACTTACTTGAGAAACTTCATTTGCAAACCAATTTGTTTAACTGTCAACCATCACCTTGACCAGAGCCATTCGGAAAAGTCTTTTGTGCAGAGTTGTGTAAACCAGTAAAAATTTCAAAAAACTTCGCAAACAAATCTGGATCAACTAAAACTTAAGACACCTAGGCAATATTAGGAGTTTAAGGAAAAGTTGAAAGAGATGGGCTTGAGGTGCTCATATTTAAAACACATACAAAACTCAACTCTAGTCTTTTGTATTCACACCTCACATCATGTAAAGTATTATCTTGTCTTTCACTACAGCCTACACAATACTGTTTACTAAGAAAACATTATAATGTAAATTTTCAATATGTATTTTAGAATCAAGGAGACCCCGACAGGATATCCTAAATAATTTAAATTTTAAAGTGTAATCAGTCTATTGGACGTACCCATTAACATCGCAGACAAGCATTTATAATACTATGTTATTTTCGCACATGGGCGCCGTCTCATGTTTAACACATTTTCGATCATATGTGACGAAGACGCCATCCCATTTTTAAAAATTTTCAAACATCTGTAGCGAAATCACTGTCCTATTTTTTAACACATTTTCAATCATATGTAGCGGACACATCATCTCATTTTAAAAAAAATTTCAACATCTGTAGCGAAGTCACTGTATTATCTTTAAGGCATTTTCAATCATCTATAGCGAAACCACCCGTCTTATTGTTAACAAATTTTCAATCATCCGTAGCGACTGCCATCTCTAAACAAATTTTCAATAATAAATCCTTTCCAACAAATTTTCAGTCATTTATAGCGAAACCACCATCTCAATTTTCAATAATCTTGACTCTGATATGAAATGTTTTGTCATGGCAATAGAACATTGTATATACTATAGGGATCGCAATCCCGCAAAGTGGGTTCCCGCAATCCCGCGGGATCCCGCATCACTTGACGGCCTGTGGAATCCCGCATCAGCTATGCGGATCCGTATAGCCATGAAAAAGTCGTAAACTCTTAAAAAATAACGCGAAATCGTGTGTCTGCCCAATATCGGTGGTATTATGATATGACAATTAATGAGACTGTTAGGTATTATAAGTAGCTTACTTACCTTACAATCAAACTAATGTGATTTACTATAAAAACTAAATAGTAAGACTTATTATCTCAGGTAGAAAAATAATAAACATTTACGTCCAGATTCACTAAGAAGGTTTAAGATTTAGTACTGGTTTAAATTAAGATCTTCTAGTTGATCAGTTATGTTTTGACAAGTTTTTGTCCTGTCGTTGTTAATAAGACGTCATTAAAAACGTATGAATTATTCGAATATTTGAGCAATTTGCTTGGTTTCCAAATGATTTTCATCTTGTAATGTGTTGCTAGAGTGAATTTAGTTCTATTATTGTCGAAAGTGCGTACTAAAATTGCCATTTTCTTTATAAATTCGCGAAAAAGCTCCGAAATAAATTCATAGTATAAAATTTAGTTGTCTTATTCTTACAGTTGTCAGTTTAAAACTTTAGGTTGTCAAATTAGACCGGACTAGCGTTGGAGAATCTGGCTGTAAAAGTTCATTTGCCCAAAGTTACTTGTTAATTTAATTGATAAGAAATTTGACTGATTTATAGTCATAGTAGTATAGTTAAGAGAGGCTAGACTTTAAATTACATAATTTTGTTGACTGAAATACTATTAATTTTTGATAAATTTATAATAAAAAATTAAAGTTAGTTTCATAATTAATTAAATAAACGTTAAATTATCGAATTTTATAAAATTAAAAAACCAATGCGGGATCCGCATATAACCGTTTGAAGTTCATTTGCCCAAAGTTACATGTTACTTCAATTGATAAGAAATTTGACTGATTTATAGTCATAGTAGTTTAGTTAACAGAGGCTAGACTTTAAAATACATAATTTTGTTGGCCGACATACTGTTAATTTTTGATATTAATAATAAAAAATTAAAGTTGGTTTCATAATTAATTAAATAAACGTTAATTTATCGAATTTTATAGAATTAAAAAACCTATGCGGGATCCCGCGTATAAACATTAGAAGTTCATTTGCCCAAAGTTACTTGTTAATTTAATTGATAAGAAATTTGACTGATTTATAGTCATAGTAGTATAGTTAAGAGAGGCTAGACTTTAAATTACATAATTTTGTTGACTGAAATACTGTTAATTTTTGATAAATTTATAATAAAAAATTAAAGTTAGTTTCATAATTAATTAAATAAACGTTAAATTATCGAATTTTATAAAATTAAAAAACCTATGCGGGATCCGCATATAAACATTTGAAGTTCATTTGCCCAAAGTTACTTGTTACTTTAATTAAGGAGAAATTTGATTGATTTATAGTCATAGTAATATAGTTAAGAGATGCTAGACTTTAAATTATATAATTTTTTTAACTGGAATACGGATATTTGTTGTTTGATAAAAAATTAAAATTGGCTCAATAATTATTTAAATAAACGTTAATTTATCAGATTTTATTAAATTAAAAAACATATGCGGGATCCCGCGGGCTTAGAATCAATCCCGCAAATGCCCTGCGGGATTTAAAACACTGCGGGATTGCAATCACTTATTGTATAGGCCAAGAAAGGAAAATAAACATAATATCTTAACTAAGAACACTATCAAAAAGAGAACAATTATTGTGATCTCTTATCCCAATAAATGTACCTTCTTGTGTCTTTTTTCCGTTTGAAAGGTTTGAAGGTCACAATTTTAGTCGATAATGATTACCCAACACCGCAGTGCAGCGCTTATCCGCCGCCTGTGCGTGGACGCGCAGCCAGTGTTGCCAAGTCTAATGAAATTTCATTGTATTAATGTGATGGGTTGATATTGATTTTGTTTTTTGCAAAGGTTCAAATCATAGAATGAAGAGAACTCTCACAGATTAGTAACAGTTACCAAAATAAAAACTGCTGATTTAACTCTGAAATCTATTGATGATTTACGCTGTGACCAAGTGATTTTTATTCTGCGAACTGACAACACTGCATGCGTCGTCTATGGTTTGAAGACGGCATTTAGGACGCCGCGCCGAAGCACTTTCTTCAGATATAGGTTTAAAATACTTATTTTTTAGCTCCAGAGTGTAAAAAATATAAATTCTATGACAACTCATCGTTATAAGTGGCTCATTATATTTAATCGTGAATCACTGTGGAAATTATTAAGTACCATATATATAAAAAAAAAGAATGCGGATCTTGATGTACTTCCGAAACGTAATGATGAGTTTGGTATGCTTTGTAGTCATGAGTCGTCATGACTAATGCAGCTCAAAAGGTTTAATGACTTATAATTGACGTCAAAACGGTTTGGAATATTGTAAGTACCTTAAGAATGGTTCTTCATATTTGAGCATTGTCATTGTGTAAGTACATATGTCACCTGCCCTTAATGGAAAAAATCAGTTCTAGTTACACGGGCATGTGCTTAAACTTTATACCCTCATTCTTCATTTAAAAAATAGCTGCAGCCTATACTTGTGCACGTACGCCCTTTCTGAAAAACTTGACAGGTAGTGGGCTTTTGTGTACGATAGAAAAGGACGATTGAGTGAATTATCTTGGCAGCTGTTAAAACAGCTGACCCAATAATCCATCTGCTGGTGCTTCCGCACATGCTTCCAAGATATTATCAAAACCTGACCAAGCCACCATCATACAGGCTTTTTAATCTTTTTTGTTTTGTGAAATTATGATGGTCCGACTTCTTTTAGACATTAAGAGTATGATATATGAGGCTGTTATGTGCAAAAGTCACTTTTTGCTAATTTTATTTCGAGATACTCAAGAAAATAGACGTTTCGTCTTAGAAGGTAAAACTTGAATTACAAGTAGTGATTGCAATCCCGCAGTGTTTTAAATCCCGCAGGGCATTTGCGGGATTGGTTCTAAGCCCGCGGGATCCCGCATAGGTTTTTTAATTTAACAAAAATTCGATAAATTAACGTTTATTTAATTAATTATTGAACCAACTTTAATTTTTTATTATAAAACTCAACAATTAACAGTATTTCAGTTAACAAAATTATGTAATTTAGAGTCTAGCCTCTCTCAACTATACTACTATGACTATAAATCAGTCAAATTTCTTATCAGTTAGAGTAACAAGTAACTTTGGGCAAATGAACTTCAAATGTTTATACGCGGGATCTCGCATAGGTTTTTTAATTTGATAAAATTTGATAAATTAGCGTTTATTTAATTAATAATAAATTTAATTGTTTATTATAGATATTAAAAATTAACCATTTTTCAGTCAACAAAATTATGTAATTTAAAGTCTAGCCTCTCTTAAATATACTACTATAGCTATAAATCAGTCAAATTTCTTATCAATTAAATTAACAAGTAACTTTGGGCAAATGAACCTTAAATGTTTGTTTGGGCCTCAAAGCATTGTACAAAAAGGATTTCAATAGCGAATTTTATAAAAATAAATATTGTAACAAATATTAACCATTCCTACATAGGTTAGAAAACGTTAATGAAAAAAACACGAAAAAAGATCCTGAACAAACATAAACGAACCTTTTTTGGGTTTGATCAGATTTCCTTAGGTTTGGTAGGTTACTTTCCTGTAAACTACTTTTTCGAAAAACCGTTGCTTGAAAATTAATATCCGAAAAAATTTAATTTCAAAAAATGTTCTCTGAAAAAATGTATTTTCTGAAAAGTGCTTTAAAAAAATTAGAAAAATTGGTTTTAGAAAAATAGTACTTTCGTAATGTTGTATCCCCCCAAATGAGCAGAAGGCATAAATAAAAAATGCTACAATAGTTACACTTGCATATTACATAATCAAACAATTTGTCCTGTCGCCTGTAAGCTAAGACGACCAACTGTTTTGGTTTTTTTGATGTTAAATTAAGTAAATTTTTTTGAAAAACAGCTTCTTCGAAAATGGAGCTACAAAAATCTACGAAAATATATTTTTTAGAAAACACTTTTTCTAAATGTAAATTGTGAACTCTACAGGCTTAGACAAAAAAATGTTAAAATTCAATGACTTCTCCAGGACTATTCCATGACTTTTCCAGCAAGTGGCCACCCTGTTTACATCACAAGCTACAGGAAAATTAAAAACTAAGTTCTAAAGAAGGTAACGAATGACTTTTCAGGCCACTTTGTATATCTTAAAATATTACAAAATCTATTTTCTTCATTTCGACATTGCTTAGAAGTCAATCAAACCCTATATTATTTTCTGCTTAGAAGTAAGGGGATCAGAATCATTAATCACCGTCTTTAGTTTGAGCCAAGCGAGTCAGTCACACGTGGGTACTGTCACATGACTCAATTGCGATATTTTAATTGACTTAAAAAAGCAGATAGTGACTTTTGATTCTGAATGGCAGAACCAAAGAGAGAGAAGCAGAAAAAAGATTGTCGAAACATAAGAGCGTATATTTTAAAATTTTATTAATTCGATTTTCTCTAGCACGCTTTGTAGAGTGTTCAATATTTGTTGATTTAGGTGGATATTTATTTAAATTCTATTCAAGTACTGATGACAGACAGACATCTAATTTTAAAGTGCGAGAGGAACAAGTAAATTTTGTTGGAAGTTTTGTTCAAGTGGTTTCAAAAACGTCTCATTTTAAAACGATAGAGAATATAAGGTTAGCGAAAAATGAGGGTACGATGCACCTGCATCGACGTATCCAAGTGCTAGTCCAAAAAGGTTATACACATTGTCGTTCTGTGAAAACGAATTATTGTCAAACATTGGTCAATCACTTACCTTTCCAGAAACAGATCCAACTAAAAGATGCTTGCCTTAGGACTGCCATAGAAACTGGGTCTGTAAAATAAAGAAAATACTGTCAAAATCTATGTTTTTGGTAAAATCTATGCACCTCGTCCTTTCGCAAGATCGCCGATTAATATTAAACTGGGTTTCCAAAAAACTTGTTCAGTTCAACGCCTCCAAAATCCTGTCACGCAAAAAATCGAAAAAGTCCGTGTTTTTTTTTTTGATTCTATAAACACTAGATATGTATTGTATCATCAACAAATAGGAATTTGTAGCTCATATCATGAAGGTAACTTTATGCAGAGAAAAAATTAGAATATATTTTTAATTAGAATACAGAAACTAAAATATTATTTGCTTGGGTGCACGAATACTTTTTTGACCTACTGTATATTTACCAATAAGATACACCTAAAATTTGGTGTCTGTATCTTCACCAATAGCAAAGATATTTACCCATCCTAAGACTTTTCGAACACCCTGTATATATGCATATGTATTATAAATCCGCTTTATAAACTAGGTCATCAAGAAAATTCCGGAAAGAATCGACTTTTTATAGGAAGTGTAACATTAACGCGATAGTGGGAGTAGCGTGAAAATTATAAAATGCCATTTTCAGTGCCTGTATGGTTAAAATTGATAAAATCTCGTCTAAAAATACCATGCACGCTATACTTTTTATACTCCAGTAGAACATCTTTCTAGGCCTGTGTCCCTTTATTATTACGCCTTCACGGATAGAATGAAAAAGATAAAATATAGGGGGGTAAATGTGATCTAAAATTTACTAATTTTGTCAGGGTAAAAGCAGATCCGCAAAAACCGTGCGAAGTTAGACATATCAAAAAAATACAAAAGATTCCTTAAAAAGCAAAGCAACTTGAGTGGACTTACCAAAAATCATTTAAATATCTTCTGCGATGTCACAGATATACGCGGATCAAGTGTAAGTACTGTACATAAACAACACTTCGATGATGATTGATGAGTAATGAAATGTGGCAATACCCTTTGACATGTAGCAGAAAGAATACTAGCCGAGCGGGGTTATAGAGCAAATTGAAATTAAGTACATGTAATGCCGATGTGAACCAATAGATAGCAGCACCAGTTATAAATAACTTCTTGTTCCATAATCGGGATACCCTAGGTATGAATGAGCCAGAAGTGGAATGTTCTCGACTTTTGTAGCAAGTAGGGTTGCCTTCGGCCTCCAGCCAGGAGAACGGTCCTCTTTGAACCAAAAAGTCCTCTGTCCTCCGCAGGTACTGCGGAGGACGCAATTTGTCCTCCTTTACACCAGAATATTCTCAAATCCCAAAAATAGCAAAATACGATAAGATGCAGCTAAAAGCCAAAAAATATAAGTCTAAGTAAAAAGCCGATGGATTTTTATATTTAAAATGTTATGCTTTATTTTTTTTTGTTAAGAGTTTCTTTTTGTTAATTTCCCGAAACCCCTTTAAGTTTTTTTGTTGTTTCATAATTTTATTAATATAAATATTGTTATTAAAACATAATAATTAATTAGTGTTTCATTTAAATACGTTGTGTAACAAAATATGTTTTATTTATTTATTTAAAAATTTGTATAATGTATGTTTGTATTAAGACAATTTAGTTTTTGTATACAGGAAGGTCAAAAACTTCAAAAATATGAATTTCACCTAAGAGTAGAGTACCGATATTTTTCGTTTTTAAGGAAAATTTCATTAGGAAATGTTTTCTGGCATTACTTTCTTAGTCATAATTTAAGATTTAAAAAAAAATAGGAATATTATAACCGAAATGCCTCTCTGGTCCTTAAAGAGAAGTATATCAGTGTTATTTGCAATAAGTATTACTGTGTGTTATACAAAAAGAAACTCGACAAAACAAAATAAAGCATAACATTTTAAATATAAAAATCTCTCAGCTTTTTACTTATATATTATTATTATTATTATTACTGAACGATTTCCAGTTTGTACCAGCTAAGATCATGGTTAAAAGCGATGCCAACAAGACTGAAGGTTCGTTTGTTCTATAGGGATTGGCCATTCATCTAGATGGAGGTAAGTGTTGCGGGATTTTTTGAGTTACAGGGAGCAAGACCGGGTTTTGGAGGCGTTGAACTGAACAAGATTGTTGTCACCCCAGTCGAAGAATAATTTATGATCTTGAGAGAGACTTGTCTGGAAAAAATTAATGTTTGACTATAGGAAAATTTATTTATTCTTTTATTATCGATAGTTGCCGTTGACTACGAGAGTCAATCAAATGATATAAAAGCGTTAGACTCCTAGTCAATTTAATTTCCTCCACAGACTTCAGACGAAAAAAAGGAGTATTTTAAGACTAAAAACAATAAATTACCAATGAACAGTAAGTAGCACCTTCTACCTATTAAAATCGCATAAACGGTTAGAATTGACCTCATTTCTTCGGTCTATACCAAGAGCTTAATAAACGTCTGTATGCAGACACCCACGCTAAGCCTAATGACGACATACACGTATGTACATAGAACTTGTTATAGATTACATTTTTTGCTGTGTGTACCAGGCCAATAATAATAATTAAATAATAAACCTGAAATCTTTTTTATTTCATACTGTCCGGTAGTCCGGTAAATGACTATTTCCCGGACTCATTTGCGGCCGGTAACTCGAACATTACAGTATCTGATTCCGTAATGCAAGGTCGTAGCCAGCGAGAAATTTGGAGGGGGGGGGGGGGTTAGTGTCCGTTTATTATTCACCTCCGTCAAAGTAGCTAAGAAAAGCGCTTTCTTTCGAAAATTCCGTTTTATATCGCTGCTAACCGCCATTATTAGCCCACCCGTAAACAGTTTTACTTTGTGCTGTGCTGTCACGTTTAATTATTTTTCCTAAACAAATTGTAAATTAAGAAATAAAAGGTAACAACAACCTAAAATTAAAATGCAACTTAGTCAACAACATTTTTTATATTTAACCCATATCAAACATCAAATTCCGTAATTATTCGGATTAATGGAAACACTGATACGGGATGATGTAACATTCTTTGAAGCCAAAACAAACCAATCTAAGCGACACTGTAAACACAATTTGTAAACATTGGCCACATCTTATTTTACCTTGTATTTGTGTACAAAAAATACGTTAGAAGCATTACAAGATTTGCTAAAAGTAATAAAAGCCCTAAATTACTTTATTTTCTGCTAAATAATAATAAATTTAAGTTAAAAAGGTTTTATTATTTATAGGTTATGTTATTTCTAAAGGTGTTTATTTAAAGTCGCGCCGAGTCATTTATAAATCTATATAAATCTATACGTCGCACTTTTTCTTTTCTAGTTCATTAGACAAAGACGTACGTGTAACCGAGTGTTCAGACCGAGGTTCAGCCGTTTTCCTAAACAACCAGCACAGACAGCAACACTTCTGAGCTCCAACACTCCAATGCTATTTTATCTCTTTCTACTTGATTGAATTACGTAGTAATTCGTAGTCTTGTCTATGTTCGTAGTTCGTAAACTGCTCCCCCAAGAGAATAACAAACAACAAAATATAAGGCTTCACGCTCGATACGCTCACAGTATACGGATATCGAATCCTTTTATATAATAAATCCATGATGCAAAATAACAAACCCGAGCAAAATTTCATCAAAAAATTCGGTATTTCCATTAATCCGGATAATTACCCCAACTTAATGATCAGAAATCAAACACGTGGATGCTGGTGCATGGGAGAACGGGGAGAAAAAAAAGAAAAACGATTTGTACATTTGGCGCGTCTTCCCATGAGAAATATGGACTATGTGTAATATATGCATATTTCTTATGTCTTTGGAAGTTGAGGTGGCTAGTTTATTGATTATTTCATGTTTTTTAACAGTTCAAAACCATTCAGTATCAACCGCAGGATATAGAAAATTATCATGACATAAACTTGTATGAAGTCTACTTACCTTTAAAAAACGCCAGACTGTAGGGAAGTGCGATCCTCAGTGTCTCCATATCCTTGACGTCATAAAAGAATTGTTCCTTCCTGAGTATGCAATGTTGCTCTTCGTCTGTTGTTAGAAATACTCTAAATCTGAAACAATTTTTCTTTTATAAGCACAAGTTAAAATAATCTGAAGGCATTGTAGAAATCCTTGCCATGTCCGTAAATACACTAGCACCTTTTCAAATCCATTTCTTTTTGGCGGCTTGTTTTTGACAGTTGCCTTGTTTCTCGAGGTTCTTTGTTGAGTAGACTAATTTTTGAAATTTCCGGGTGGTGCTAACTATTTTCAAAAACTAGTTGGACCGCCCAGAAACCCCAAAAATTTTGCCTAACCAGACGCGACGGACATAACCTCTGATATGGCGTTGACATTTGCCGCCATTATTGACTCCTTGCTATTTTTTGATGAATGAGAAGGCAAATTCTTGAAATTTCTCTGCGGTGCTAACAAATATTAAAAACAAGTTATCACCGGGAAGAAATTCAAAAATTTTGCTTCATATTATTTTTTCCAATCCTGCCAAGACTTCAGGTCCCTTCGTTACATCATGAGCTTCGTCCTTAACAAAAACTATTCTAATAATCAGGCGCGGCCCGTAAAATTTTGAAGTTGTATATCTCTGTTGATACTTATAGGACCCATGTCAAGTTCAGGTTTTTTAATAGCTTTGTTCGCGGAGACGATCCGGAACTAGTCCGTGACAAGTGCGCGTGCGCTTTGCGATTATTTGCGTTCGCGGTGCAGAAAATCACTGATTTTGACAATAAATTTGGCGTTCGCGGTGATGCGGGAACAAGTTCAGGACACATCCGTAACCAGTCAAAACGATCCGAGGATTATGGCATGAATTATTTGTCCGCGCAGGTCCAGTGTGAAATTTGTTTGAAAATTGTCGTTTAATTTTGGGCGGGCTGTATTTTGCGATAACGAACAGTTAAATTTCATATGATGTTAGTTGTATAAAGGTAGATATAAATTTGTATATAATAATATGCTCTAGTATATTCAATTATTCTTGTATTTAAAATTACTCATAACCAGTGGCGGCTGGTGAAATTTCGAAGTTGTAGGACCCGTACCAAATTTAGGGGTTTTAATAGTGAGCCCACTGGGAATGTTTTGGTAAAGAAAACAAACAGTTTGTAATTTGCGAAAAAAAGTTAAATTTTTGGTGTGCCCCTCCTAAGAAAAAAATGAACACGTCTATGTATTTTATTTATTATTTTTTTACACAAATTTTACATCATTTTGTCGACAGTTTTTAAATTTTGATGGAAAAAATTGTGTTATTAGAAAGTTATAGTCATTTGAATTTTTTTAAGCCTAAAATATAATTTAAAAAAAAATTAAATGACTATAACTTTCTAATAAAACATTTTTTTCTCTTAAAATTTAAAAACTGTCGACAGAATGATGTAAGATTTGTTCAGAAAAAATAATAAATACAATACCTAGACGTGTTCATTTTTTTCTTAGGAGGGGCACACCCAAAATTCAACTTTTTTCCGCAAATTACAAAATGTTATTTTTCTTTACCAAAACATTCCTAGTAGGCTCACTATTAAAAATCTTGAACTTGGCATGGGTCCCATAAGTAACAACACAGAGATTATACAAGTTTAAAATTTCGCGGGCCGCCCCTGCTAAAATTACAAAATTCTAATATTTGGACATGACGAAAGTGTTCTTTATTTTTGTGAGTGATTAGATAACAATGTTTAATATTTATTTCTAATTTCCACCAAAAATCAGTGATTTTTTCGGTAAAATGAAATCTGGAGAACCAAAATCCCGACTCTTTTATGATATACAAATACTAAACTTTCGGTAAAAATATTCCAAGAAAAACTTTTGTTGCAATGGCATAAAAATTATGAATAATCCTAAAAATAAAGAAAAACTGATCATGGGGATGTTCTTAGTTCGAGTATGTTCGGTTCGTTAGTCGCGTTTTTTGCGATTTTCGACTAGGCAAAGCAAATTTTTAAAATTTTTGAACGGTTGGTAACATCAGAAGTAAGTTACATTGCCACCCAAAAATTTTAAAAACATTGTTTTATTTTTGGTAATCTTGGAAAGACCTATGACCCCTGGCTCATCATCTTCTGGTTTTTGTTGACGATAGGCATATTTTTGCAGGTTTTGCAAGGACTACTAATATCAAACACAAGTAGTTTCTTGCCAAAACACTCTAAAAATATTGCTTTATTTTTTTCCGTATTCTTAATGCAGACAAGTATTACAATGATTAAACATTAGTTTTTAGAAGTAAACTATAATTACAGTACTACAGGATGCTGTAAAAATCGTATGAACGTGCCTATAATAATAAAAAAAAACAATCGAGATAAACCTAAAATTGTAATTATAAACAAACTATAGAAATTAATATATAAAAACATCCTGGTGATATTTTAAATGTGCTAAACAAAACCTTTATAATAGTACTAAATATACTTAGGGGCCATTCATAAATTACATAGCGCTAATTTTACCCCCTCTTCCCCTCTTGTAACGAGCCTTCGACCCCCCCCCCCCTAAGTTAGGTAACAACAAAATTCTGTCACTCCCCTAATTTTATAAAATGAATGCTTTTCATTGGTTATTACCTATTATAATGTAATTAAATTTATTTTATATTTTATTTATATTTAGTATACAGAGAGTAACATTTATTAAAAATATGCAATACGCTTATGAAGGGGAAAAGATAGTTCATATTCGTATAAAAACTGTTTTTTTTTATATGCCAAACTGTCCAAGATATTTAGTCCACACAAATAGGTTTTCTGAACGGTTTAAATAAATTATTGCAAACAGCGTATTTAAATTAGCCTGCACCATTTTTCAGGCCTTTTGAAATTGCAAGGAAAACGCGAACAATCCAAAAGTTGAAAAATATAACCGATATAATATATGCGCCCGGACTAAAATTCTTATCTCGGCTGGCGATTTTTTGTCCTGGTACAAAAATCGCTAGTCAAAATAAGGATTTTAGTCCGGGCGCATATTATATTAATTATATTTTTCGACTATTGCAATTTCCAGTTTTTTTTTTGCAAGCTCAAAAGATCTTAAAAACGGTGTAAGCTAATTTAAATACACAGTTTTGCAATAAATTTAAACAATAATTTTGTACAAATCCCGGACTTATTTTATTATTTATTTAAACCGGTCAGAAAACCTATTCGCCTGGACTAAATACTGCCGGTATCTTGGACAATTGGCATATTAAAAAAAAAACAAATTTTATACAAATATGAATTATAGTTGACGGGGACATGGGCGCCCGCAGACTTTTTTCTCAGGGGGACAAAATTTAAAAAATTTATGTATTTTTAAAGATTTAATTTGTAGTGGTTTATACAAATACACTAATAATTAAAAGATATGACAATCTCACGATCCCGGGGGGGGGGGGGGCACGGCCCCCTCGTTCACCCCTCCCCCCACCCCCGCGGGCGCCCTTGGACGGGGACTATACGGAACGGTGCCTTAAACATCCCCAACCCCTCCGTAACGACAAGTAACGACCGGATGAACCCCCCCCCCCCCTTCAGTGTTACGTAATTTATGGATGACCCCTTATACAAAATTAAAGGTGATAATAGAACGGCATTTTCAGGGGTAATGCATCTATTCATTCATTCATATTCCTTTTGGAAATTTTTGGGAATAATAAATCCAGGTTTTTCGACAATTTCAATGAATTTCTTCAAATTTTCAACGTTTTCCACGAAAGTCTTCTCGTCACCTCCTCCAACATCAAAACAAAATTGGAATTTTGCTAAACAAACTAAAAACAAACGTGAGTTGTAGCAAAATATATATGTACATATAAATACATATACAGGGTGTTTAGTAACGAATGGGCCATTCCTCCATAGTAAGAGAGATACAGGGTGTTAAAGTTAAAATTTTATTTTATATTTTTATTGATATGTTTTGAAATATACTAAATAAAGTCACAAAATTTGGTACGCGGGGTTGTTTGAGATGGGAAAAGCAAATCCATTCTCAAATTTGCTGTTTTTTGTGGTACGTCATTAAATGCCATTCTTCAACGTCCCAACTTTTTTGTTTCTACCTTTTTTACTTGTACTTTATTAATGTCGCCAGGAGCAACTGTTTTTGAGAAAAAATCATTTGAATTCGGTGTTGCACAGAATCAACAAGAAATACAAATTTTTATATCAGCAAACCTGAGCAAAAAATAAACCTTATTATTAAGGAAATGCAAATATCAAGTGAAAATAATAAAAACGGAATAATACAGGAATGAACAATGAAAAAATAAACATCTAAAAAGAAACTTATGGAATTTTGAACATTTGCTGAAAAATAATTTTTTAGCAAGCAGAATCTCTACTCACAAATTGTGTACACTGAAGCATTAAAAAGTCGGGACATTTTAAAACGACAAAATCCAGCGAATTTGAGCACGAATTTGCTTTTCCCCTCTCAAAATACCCCCGCCCACCAACTTTTGTGAATTTATTCAGTATCTTCCAAAATATATCGATTAAATGTAAAATAAAATTTTGACTTTAACACCCTGTATCTCTCTTATTATCAACTTTGGTTCTAAACTAAGTTAGTTTAAATGAATTTAAATCGAATCAGGGAAACCACTGTTAAGGTATTGGCCATTCATTATCGTACACCCTGTAGTTATAACATTTTATACATATATGCATGCATATTTTAAAAACTACACCTTTCTTCTCAGAGAGCATACCAGTGAGCAATCTTATTAGTAGAATAGTTGGTATATAATACAAAATTCTAAGCACTAAAAGGATTAGGGTACTAATAATAAGTAGTAATTAATATAACCACCAGCCTATATTATAATTAATAAAAGTTTCCACTCGTAATATATTACTTTACAAAAGGAAAAATATGCGGTAACTCTTTTAAGGAGCAAAACTAAACAATATATTATTCAAAGTATCTCTTGACACCCTCCTACAACTCATTTCATTAACAGAGGTAACAGTAAACACTTTAGTTTTTATTTTTCTTCTTTTCTTTTTCAGTCTTCTTTCCTTTTTCGGCCTTCTTACGGTTATATTTTCTCTTTACGGTAACTGGTTTAAAAAAGTTCTTTAGACTGGCTTCCTCCATTTCTTTATGATTTATGGACTCTGTTCTTATTATCTTTACATAAAACAAATCTAGGTAATCTAAAAACAGAGGATGTTAGTTTCAGTCATTAAACAAAAACGTCGGTCATTGTAAAGTTTGGCCATCCAATGACAACTTTTTACCATTTCAAGTCAAAGTTATTTTGACTTTTTGTAATTAAGTTACCATTGTTTGTTGCCCACGTCCCACCACGAGGAGGTATTTACAGTGGACCGAATCACTTGGGCCGCGAAAAATGTTTTTTTCTAAAACACTGTTATTGTCCGTCAAAAAACTAAATTTACAATTAACAGAGACTATTTGGATTCTTACGAATAAGAGATAACGTAAGATCAAAAAAAAAACGTCATCAAAGTATGCCGTGGAAATCACGCAGGTCTTGAATTATTACTCTTGAAAGGTAACATAGGTAAAAGGTATGAGTGAATGAAAAATAGAACTGTAAGGTTCTGAAGTATTTATTTTTAAGAAAATTGAATATAGTAATCACGGCAGAACAAAAAGCTTTTATGATAACAGGTTACTTTAGAAATAGTAGAAGGGTCGATGGCCATTGGGTTTATTCAAGACAGTCATGGATTTCAACCAGTTTACCTTTTAAGAGTAATAATTCAAGACATGCATGATTGATTTCACGGCATACTTTGAGGACTTTTTGTTATCTTACCTTATCTTCTGTTCCTAAAGCTTCTTTGTGGAAATTTGGTGGAATCTTCAACACGATGATAAGTCAAAGAATAGTACTCGATAAAAAGTAAGAGTTTTGAATTAAAACAAAAACTCTTACTAATTACTTAGAACCAGTGGTTGACACTTCATATTCAAACAACATGTTAAGTCAAAGAATGGTACTTGATAAGAAGAATGACATTTGCAATTAAGATTCTTAATTATTTGGTTTTTTACGAATAGGAGATGTTCTGTTCCTAAGCTTCTTTGTAGGAATAGATAATTATGCAGTAATAACTTTTGGTCGAATCTTCAACATGATGATAATTCAAAGAATAGTACTGGATAAAAAGGAAGAGTTTTGAATTAAAACAAAAACTCTTACTAATTACCAACAACCTGTGGTTGACTCTTCATATTCAAACATGTTAAGTCAAAGAATAGTACTTGATAAAAAGAATGACATTTACAATTAAAAGATACTTAATTATGTGGTTTCTTACGGATAAGAGATGTTCTGTTCCTAAAGCTTCTTTGTGGAAATAGATAATTATGCAGTAATAACTTTTGGTGGAATCTTCAACATGATGATAAGTCAAAGAATAGTACTCGATAAAAAGGAAGAGTTTTGAATTAAAACAAAAACTCTTACTAATTACCAACAACCTGTGGTTGACTCTTCATCTTCAAACATGTTAAGTCAAAGAATAGTACTTGATAAAAAGAATGACATTTACAATTAAAAGATACTTAATTATGTGGTTTCTTACGGATAAGAGATGTTCTGTTCCTAAAGCTTCTTTGTGGGAGTAGATAAATATGCAGTAATAACTTTTGGTGGAATCTTCAACATGATGATAAGTCAAAGAATAGTACTCGATAAAAAGGAAGAGTTTTGAATTAAAACAAAAACTCTTACTAATTACCTAGAACCAGTGGTTGACACTTCATATTCAAACATGTTAAGTCAAAGAATAGTACTTGATAAAAAGAATGACATTTACAATTAAAAGATACTTAAATATGTGGTTTCTTGCGGATAGGAGACGTTCTGTTCCTAAAGCTTCTTTGTGGGAATAGATAAATATACAGTAATAACTTTTGGTGGAATCTTCAACATGATGATAAGTCAAAGAATAGTACTCGATAAAAAGGAAGAGTTTTGAATTAAAACAAAAACTCTTACTAATTACCTAGAACCAGTGGTTGACACTTCATATTCAAACATGTTAAGTCAAAGAATAGTACTTGATAAAAAGAATGACATTTACAATTAAAAGATACTTAATTATGTGGTTTCTTACGGATAAGAGATGTTCTGTTCCTAAAGCTTCTTTGTGGGAGTAGATAACTATGCAGTAATAACTTTTGGTGGAATCTTCAACATGATGATAAGTCAAAGAATAGTACTGGATAAAAAGGAAGGGTTTTGAATTAAAACAAAAATCCTTACTAATTACCTAGAACCAGTGGTTGACTCTTCATATTCAAACAACATGTTAAGTCAAAGAATGGTACGTGATAAAAAGAATGACATTTACAATTAAGATTCTTAATTATTTGGTTTTTGACGAATAGGAGATGTTCTGTTCCTAAGCTTCTTTGTAGGAATAGATAAATATGCAGCAATTACTTTTGGTGGAATCTTCAACACGATTAGTCAAAGAATAGTACTCGATAAAAAGTAAGAGTTTTGAATTAAAACAAAAACTCTTACTAATTACTTAGAACCAGTGGTTGACACTTCATATTCAAACAACATGTTAAGTCAAAGAATGGTACTTGATAAGAAGAATGACATTTACAATTAAGATTCTTAATTATTTGGATTTTTACGAATAGGAGATATTCTGTTCCTAAGCTTCTTTGTAGGAATAGATAAATATGCAGTAATAACTTTTGGTGGAATCTTCAACATGATGATAAGCCAAAGAATAGTACTCGATAAAAAGGAAGAGTTTTGAATTTAAAACAAAAACTCTTACTAATTATCTAGAACCAGTGGTTGACACTTCATATTCAAACATGTTAAGTCAAAGAATAGTACTTGATAAAAAGAATGACATTTACAATTAAAAGATACTTAAATGTGTGGTTTCTTGCGGATAGGAGACGTTCTGTTCCTAAAGCTTCTTTGTGGGAGTAGATAAATATGCAGTAATAACTTTTGGTGGAATCTTCAACATGATGATAAGTCAAAGAATAGTACTGGATAAAAAGGAAGAGTTTTGAATTAAAACAAAAACTCTTACTAATTACCGACAACCAGTGGTTGACTCTTCATATTCAAACATGTTAAGTCAAAGAATAGTACTTGATAAAAAGAATGACATTTACAATTAAAAGATACTTAATTATTTGGTTTCTTACGAATATGAGATGTTCTGTTCCTAAAGCTTCTTTGTGGGAATAGATAAATATGCAGTAATAACTTTTGGTGGAATCTTCAACATGATGATAAGTCAAAGAATAGTACTGGATAAAAAGGAAGAGTTTTGAATTAAAACAAAAACCCTTACTAATTACCTAGAACCAGTGGTTGACTCTTCATATTCAAACATGTTAAGTCAAAGAATAGTACTTGATAAAAAGAATGACATTTACAATTAAAAGATACTTAAATATGTGGTTTCTTGCGGATAGGAGACGTTCTGTTCCTAAAGCTTCTTTGTGGGAGTAGATAAATATGCAGTAATAACTTTTGGTGGAATCTTCAACATGATGATAAGTCAAAGAATAGTACTGGATAAAAAGGAAGAGTTTTGAATTAAAACAAAAACTCTTACTAATTACCAACAACCTGTGGTTGACTCTTCATATTCAAATATGTTAAGTCAAAGAGTGATAAAAAGAATGACATTTACAATTAAAAGATACTTAATTATGTGGTTTCTTACGGATAAGAGATGTTCTGTTCCTAAAGCTTCTTTGTGGGAGTAGATAAATATGCAGTAATAACTTTTGGTGGAATCTTCAACATGATGATAAGTCAAAGAATAGTACTCGATAAAAAGGAAGAGTTTTGAATTAAAACAAAAACTCTTACTAATTACCTAGAACCAGTGGTTGACACTTCATATTCAAACATGTTAAGTCAAAGAATAGTACTTGATAAAAAGAATGACATTTACAATTAAAAGATACTTAAATATGTGGTTTCTTGCGGATAGGAGATGTTCTGTTCCTAAAGCTCCTTTGTGGGAATAGATAAATATGCAGTAATAACTTTTGGTGGAATCTTCAACATGATGATAAGTCAAAGAATAGTACTGGATAAAAAGGAAGAGTTTTGAATTAAAACAAAAACCCTTACTAATTACCTAGAACCAGTGGTTGACTCTTCATATTCAAACAACATGTTAAGTCAAAAAATGGTACTTGATAAAAATAATGACATTTACAATTAAGATTCTTAATTATTTGGTTTTTTACGAATAGGAGATGTTCTGTTCCTAAACTTCTTTGTAGGAATAGATAAATATGCAGCAATAACTTTTGGTGGAACCTTCAACACGATGATAAGTCAAAGAATAGTACTCGATAAAAAGTAAGAGTTTTGAATTAAAACAAAAACTCTTACTAATTACTTAGAACCAGTGGTTGACACTTCATATTCAAACAACATGTTAAGTCAAAGAATGGTACTTGATAAGAAGAATGACATTTACAATTAAGATTCTTAATTATTTGGTTTTTTACGAATAGGAGATGTTCTGTTCCTAAGCTTCTTTGTAGGAATAGATAAATATGCAGTAATAACTTTTGGTGGAATCTTCAACATGATGATAAGTCAAAGAATAGTACTGGATAAAAAGGAAGAGTTTTGAATTAAAACAAAAACTCTTACTAATTACCGACAACCAGTGGTTGACTCTTCATATTCAAACATGTTAAGTCAAAGAATAGTACTTGATAAAAAGAATGACATTTACAATTAAAAGATACTTAATTATTTGGTTTCTTACGAATATGAGATGTTCTGTTCCTAAAGCTTCTTTGTGGGAATAGATAAATATGCAGTAATAACTTTTGGTGGAATCTTCAACATGATGATAAGTCAAAGAATAGTACTCGATAAAAAGGATGAGTTTTGGATGAAAACAAAAACTCTTACTAATTACCTAGAACAAGTGGTTGACACTTCATATTCAAACATGTTAAGTCAAAGAATAGTACTTACTTGATAAAAAGATCGACATTTACAATTAAAATATACTTAATTATTTGATTCCTTACGAATAGGTGTTCTATTCCTAAAGCTTCTTTGTGGGAGTAGATAAATATGGCAGTAATAACTTTTGGTGGAATCTTCAACATGAAGAGAAGTCAAAGAATAGTTCTCGATAAAAAGGAAGAGTATTGAATTAAGACAATAACTCCTGCTTCTTATCGAGAACCAGTGTTTGACAGCACATGTTCAAACGCCTCAGACAACACATATTCAAACAGGATGTTAAGTCAAAGAATAGTACTCGATAAAAAGAAAGAGTTTTGAATTAAAACAAAAACCCCTGCTAATGATCGAGAACCAGTATTTGACAGGACATATTCAAACTAGATGACAAGTCAAAGAATAGCCCGCGATAAAAAGGAAGAGTTTTGAATTAAAACAATAACTCCTACTTCTTATCGAGAACCAGTGTTTGCATGTTCAAACGCCTCAGACAGCACACATTAAAACAGGATGTTAAGTCAAAGAATAGTACTCGATAAAAAGAAAGAGTTTTGAATTAAATCAAAAACTCCAGCTAATGATCGAGAACCAGTATTTGACAGCACATATTCAAACAAGATGATAAGTCAAAGAATAGTTCTCGATAAAAAGGAAGAGTATTGAATTAAAGCAATAACTCCTGCTTCTTATCGAGAACCAGTGTTTGACAGCACATGTTCAAACGCCTCACTTCCAACATGAAACCACCTGAAGTAAAAAGTAAACATTCGTCTTCTTGTACAAAACTAAATAAAAACATGGAATCTGGAAACAGCTAAAATTCTTAAAAATAATTTTAAATAAATTGATTAAGTCTATTTTACATGATAAAAATTTCGAAGAAAATTACACTTCTAAAGCTTATCTTTGTAAAGAGGGGACCATTTGCTGAAGAGATTGTGGTTATTATTAAATTACACTAGTTTACAAATTTTACCTTCCTTCGAGGTACCGCGTGAAAAAAGTGGTTTTTAACCGAATTCGAGGTCGCTGAAAACGAAAATGACAATCATTTATTTTTCCAAAGAAGCGTTTACGATATATCAGCAAAAAACGTGTTTCTCGGCTCTTTTTCCAGTTATGGTCCAACATCTCGAGAACGGTAGACGTAATCGACCTAAAATGTACACACATTTCGAGGTACGCTTCTTTTTTTTACGTAAATATTAATTTTGAGCCAATTGGAAGAGCATTTTTTGAGTTACAGGTACTGAAAGTTGAAAAAAACTGCATTTTTTGAGCTTTTTTGAAAATTGCACATTTTTGTTTGTTTTATTTAGTTATTAGGAATTTTTTTTAATGTTTTTTGAATTGCATATGGAAGACTATTTCGTCACGAAAATATATTGCCGAAGTTTGATCAAATCGGTTGTAAAATGTGGAAGATATTACTGATTAAGTGAAGGCAGACGATTTCAGCTTTTGCCATGAACGCCCAGAAGTTCGGAGAAATTAGGTGAAATTTGCTCATGTAATTAAGGTAGTAAAGCCTAACGTACTCATTTGAAACTAATTTCTCTGGACTTCTGGGCGTTCATGGCAAAAGCTGAAATCGTCTGCCTTCACATAATCAGTAATATCTTCCACATTTTACAACCGATTTGAATAAACTTAGGCAATATAGTTTCGTGACGAAATAATCTTTCATATGCAATTCAAAAAACATGAAAAAAAAATCCTAATTAAATAAAACAAACAAAAATGTGCAATTTTCAAAAAAGCTCAAAAAATGCAGTTTTTTCAACTTTTCAGTAGCTGTAACTCAAAAAATACTCTTTCAATTGACTCAAAATTATTATTTATGTGAAAAAAGAAGCGTACCTTGAAATGTGGGTACATTTTAGGTCGATTACGTCTACCGTTCTCGAGATGTTGGACCATAACTGGAAAAAGAGCCGAAAAACACGTTTTTTGCGACTATTTCGCAAACGCTTCTTTGAAAAAACATATGATTATCAATTTCGTTTTCAGCGACTTCGAATTAGGTTAAAAACTTTTTTCACGAGGTACATTTTTCTTGTAAACTAGAGTTACCTTTACACTGGGACAATTTCGTGTGACTAAGTCCACCGTTTATTGATTTGGAACTGTTTACAACCTGTTAAATTATACGGTTGAATGTAGTTCCAAATTCAAAAAAGAGTGAACATTATTAAGTTCTGAAATCTTAACAATAACGGCAATAACAAATACAATGGAATATCTACCTCAACCAGAAGTCATACGTTGTTAATCAAATGAAAAAATAACTAAAATTATTTTCTGTTGTTTGTCCCACCATTTCATAGATTAAGAAATGCCATCCACCTTTTATTAAACGATGGATTGAAATTCTTAATCGAAAAACCAGTGGGCGAAGTTAGTACCTAAAACTAGTAGAAAAGTTCTACCAAGGAACTACTTGTCGAATAGTTATGGAGGTATGCTATTGTCCGTTGAATTGAAATGGTTTTCCGGCGTTGTTTGTCCCACAGTTTTATAGATTGGGAGCTGCAGCCCAACTATTAAATGTTACGCTGGATTGAAGTTCTCTATCCCAAAAACGGTGGGCAGCACTGGACCTAAAGCTTATACAAAATCACCATGATGTCATCAGCTGTAACAGTTTTCCGTTGTTGGCATTATATCAGTTCTATCCCTTTGCCAATACTTCAGGTTTTTTGTAGCCTAATGTCGCCATACTTAGAAGTTAATAACATCTTCCATTTGGATAAAAACTAACAAATGTTAGCTGTCTATTAACTACCAAGTACTCGGATTGCTCAGCTTCTCCCGCATTTACAATGTCAATGAGTTGTTAGTAACACCAATTCGTCTAAAACCTGGAAAACAAAACATTTAAATATATTTTAAATGGTTTTCTTCAGTAATAAAAAACAGCCTTCCTTTTCATAAGACCCCAACCTTATCACCACTGGCATGAGAAAAAAATGGTTACAATAAAAACAATATGTGTATGTCTATACAGGGTTTCCGAAAGGTCTATATGGGCAAATCTATTTGCGATTAGTAAAGATAAGAGACACCAAATTTTAGGTGTATCTTATTGGTCTCTCTATCTTTCCTAATGGTAAAGATATTGGCCCGTACTAAGAGTTTTCGGATACCCTGTGTGTATACATGTATTCAAATTCCATGGTTATACATTAAACATTATATATTGCAAAGTTAACAGAGGATGACTTACCTTTTGTAGTTTTCATATAAGTAAATGATTTTTTACTTGAATTTCTTGGACATTTTTTTAGAAACAATATCACTATTTTTTACACCAACTGGCAGCTCAATTACCTTGAACTTGCTTATAAATTACCAGTAAGAACTTACTTTTAAAGCACACCTCAACATGCACTTAAAAAAATCCTAAATTTAGGATTTTTTTTATTATTTTTGTCCAACTCTCATATTTCAGATTTTTAAACGACAGTCATATTTCTGAGCTAATTAGTACTTTTTATGAGTAGTGACTTACCTCAAAAGGAGTAAGGAGAGAACACTGATTTTTTTTTAAGATTAACTTTTGGCTTTAAGGGACATTATTAGCTAAACCGAAAAATATTTAATTATTTTTCCATATTTGAAACTCGACATTGTCGAAAATATGTAGGAAACCCTCTAATAGAACAAAAATAAGAGACTTGTAAAGAATAACTTATTATTTCAGCCTGGCACATATCAATTATTTTAAATTTGTTTGCTTAAAAATGTTTGCAATCCAAACAATAACAAAGTTTAGCGATTTTGTCTTCTAAAACGGACAAACGTTTTTCAATTTTGAAATTATCTTGAATCATCACTTTTTGACATAAGGCAGAAACCCTTAAGAAATCTTCTTCCGTCTTCGTTTCTAAAAAAATACAAGAATAATATATAATAAGTAATAAGAGGCGACAAAATAATAAGAATTAATTGACACCAAAATAAGTAGAATAATAAGTATTGTACGCTATATTACAAAAAAATATTTACTTGGATGTAAATATTTTCCTTCTAGTACGCCAATATACTTTTGGACAATTCTAAACAACCAAAATACAAAAAAAAATTGGTGTAGAACGAATGTCCATAAAAACTTTTACTAGAAATTTCGGATAAACGTTATTTTTTGGAAGAAAATTTTGCCTTCTACAGCATAGATTCCTCAACTGTTGAGAACCACCTAAAAATTTAGGCAAGGCGCAGGAAAAAATTAAAATTTGTAAAAATAAAAAACCTTAAAAAAATGTTAGTAAAGTCTGCGAATTTGTAAAAACCGGTGTAGGCAGTATTAAAAAAGATAATTTCATATAAATATTTTCCTTTAACTATGACTGTAGGACATTTAATAAACAATCAAAATATAAAACTGTGGTTTACTGTAGAACGAATGTCCATAAAAAATTTTAGACAGAAATTCAGGATAATTATTGTTCGTTTCGTTAATTAAGCAACAGTTAAATATAAAAAGAAAAACAGGTTTTATAAAAATATAAATTAAAACGATAACATCTTGAAGATTTGCTTAGGTAAAAACCTGAGTAATTTTTACATGTGGAAAAACTAAAAATAAATAAAAATTTTACAATGATTTAGTACAAACCTTATTTATTAAAGGTAATATGGTTCTATCGCCTGTAACAGAGCGCATTAAGAATTTTTCCCACTAGTTCTTTACTCTCCAACCATAATGATCTTACAGAACTTTCTATAAAATGGAAAAAAAAACAGTTAAGAATATTATAATAAACCAGGACCGCCTGAAAGTAAATTTTTAAAAAAATTGTGGGCAATATTAAAAAATAATAATTAGTTATAAATATTTTCTTTAAACTGGGCCAGTATATACTTTATGACATTTACTAAACAACCAAAAACACATTAATTTTTGGTAGAGAACCAACCTCCTTAAAATCATTGCCTGGAGGTTTGGAAAAATCAGTTACCATATGGGGAAACGCTTGCAACAACCAAGTTATAAATAATGAATAACAGACCTCGGATTTCTCGATGTTGGACGGGCCAGAAAAGGTAAAATCTTAAGAGATGCTTCCTTACAGGTCAATAAATTCCTAAAATAAAAATATTTTTAATATTAATGTAATGGTAGTATGTAACATCACATTTCCTTTATTTTGCTAAAAATGATCACTATTTTAAAAATAACAGTTTCCTATCGTTTATTTCAAGTTTATAATACATACTTAGTTATAAAAATGTAATATGCCTAATATTTGTAACAAAATAAAACGTGTTAAGACCGATACCTTGGAGCTGTTTGTATACCTGCTATCGTATACATTAAAATGAATTTTTATTTGATACACTTGGTGGGAATGCTCATTTCGGGTACCTATAAAAAGAGAATTATTTTTTACAGTTTCTTTTAATGCACTTATTTATGTGTTTATAATAGCCATTCTTATATACAGTAAGTAAAGAATATACAGCGGTTTAAATTAAAAAATCGGTAATAAAAGATACAGAAAGCTGTGGGCAAGCTTTATGAGAAATAATTATCAAAAAAATCTATTCTCAACAAGTCTTGTCGTTATTTTTGGACACATGGAAAACATCTACAGTATCAAAAAGACTTTAGTGTGGAGGTAGTGTCCGATAAAAATTACATGCTAGAAATTAGACATGAATAACTGATGTAGAGCGTCGAATGATGTAGGCTCAAAAAAAATTTAGAAATAAAACAAAATTGTATTCGAAAAGTACATAAACTAGAAATTAAATCTGGTGAAAAATAAACATGGAAAATTATACAGTGTTGTCGGCAAGATTGTCAAGAAGTAGTTTACAGTAAGTACTATTCCAAGTGAGTTTTGTCATATTTTTGGACACGACTGGACGACCAAAGTAATAAAGATCTTCAGCGTAATTTTAACGCTTGTAAAAATATCTACCTTAAATTCAACTGCTAAAAAATCACGTACCTTTGAATTATGAAACCTCTAGTCTATGCTTCCCATATTGAAACTCCTAAAATAAAACAAAAACCAAGGTTGAACAAAATTTCATTAATGTCAAGAAATGTTAAACAATGTCAAACAAATGGTATATTGTTGGCATAACATCTGAGAAATATTCCTTAAAAAAGTACATCCCTGTAGATGTTGCCAAGATATTTTAGGACATCTAAAGAACAACTAAAGTTCTGAAAAAACTGTAGTGCAAGGCTCTTGTCCGTAAACCATATTAAACTAATTATAAACAGACAAGCATAATAACTTACCTATAAAAATACCTAAGATATAAAACAGGAAAATCTGGTCCGTAGAAAACACCTAAAATAAAAATAAAAATGAAAAAATATATTATATTAAAAAAAAACATATTAAAATATAAATTGAATAAACTATTCAAAAAAGTACGCAACAAAAAGAATACACCTTTGAATTATAAATCACTTAGTCTAGCTTCCCATAATGAAACTCCTAAAATAAAACAAAAACCAAGGTTAAACAAAATTTCATTAATGTCAAGAAATGTTAAACAATGTCAAACAAATGGTATATTGTTGGCATGACATCTGAGGAATATTCCTTAAAAAAGTACATCCCTGTAGATGTTGCAAAGATATTTTTGGACATCTAAAGAACAACTAAAGTATGAAAAAACTGTAGTGCAAGGTTCTTGTCCGTAAACCATATTAAACTAATTATAAACAGACAAACATAATAACTTACCTATGAAAATACCTAAGACAAAACAGGAAAATCTGGTCCGAAGAAAACACCTAAAATAAAAATAAAATTGAAAAATTATATTACATTTAAAAAAAACATATTAAAATATAAATTGAATAAACTATTCAAAAAAGTACGCAACAAAAAGAATATACCTTTGAATTATGAAACCTCTAGTCTATGCTTCCCATATTGAAACTCCTAAAATAAAACAAAAACCAAGGTTAAACAAAATTTCATTAATGTCAAGAAATGTTAAACAATGTCAAACAAATGGTATATTGTTGGCATGATATCTGAGAAATATTCCTTAAAAAAGTACATCCCTGTAGATGTTGCCAAGATATTTTAGGACATCTAAAGAACAACTAAAGTTCTGAAAAAACTGTAGTGCAAGGCTCTTGTCCGTAAACCATATTAAACTAATTATAAGCAGACAAGCATAATAACTTACCTATAAAAATACCTAATATATAAAACAGGAAAATCTGGTCCGTAGAAAACACCTAAAATAAAAATAAAAATAAAAATAAAAAAATATATTATATTAAAAAAAAACATATTAAAATATAAATTGAATAAACTATTCAAAAAAGTACGCAACAAAAAGAATATACCTTTGAATTATAAAACCTTTAGTCTAGCTTCCCATAATGAAACTCCTAAAATAAAACAAAAACCAAGGTTAAACAAAATTTCATTAATGTCAAGAAATGTTAAACAATGTCAAACAAATGGTATATTGTTGGCATGACATCTGAGAAATATTCCTTAAAAAAGTACATCCCTGTAGATGTTGCCAAGATATTTTTGGACATCTAAAGAACAACTAAAGTATGAAAAAACTGTAGTGCAAGGTTCTTGTCCGTAAACCATATTAAACTAATTATAAACAGACAAACATAATAAAATACCTAAGACAAAACAGGAAAATCTGGTCCGAAGAAAACACCTAAAATAAATAAGTATAAAGTATAAAATATTTTTAAAAAATTAAAACCAAACAGGCAAAATCACTCACCTCTATATTTGAAACGGTAAAACCCAAAAAAGAAACTGCTGCTCTACAAGAAGCCCCTAAAAACAAATATGAAACAAAATTATAAACAGAATACTACGAATCATTGGAATATATTACACAGGACCACAAATGGGAACCGAAAAAAGTCCTTTGGCGAGATTGATATCCTATATGTATTTTGGTGCGCTGATTACGAATCCGAGGTCCATATAACCCCAGCACATCACGTTCAAGGTCACGTGAAGGTCAAATGCATATATTACGGAAAAACAGAAAATCTGACCACGGATTCGGAAAGAGCGGGAAATTTTATGTCCAAATATGTAGTTTTTATTTTTCCAACATGACCCTCCAAGGTCATCTGGGGGTGAAATGACTCACCGATAGACCAAATTCTTATTTCCCATATAGGTACATCATCACAACTACAGACTTTTACGTACAACTTAGTCAGGTATCTTTAGGTTTTTTGACGCGCTGATTACGACTCCGAGGTCCATATAATCCCAGCACGTCACTTTTAAGGTGATGATGTATATGGGAAATAAGAATTTGGTCTATCGGTGAGTCATTTCACCCCCAGAGGACCTTGGAGGGTCATGTTGGAAAAACTAAAAACTACATATTTGGACGTAAAATTTCCCGCTCTTTCCGAATCCGTGGTCAGATTTTCTGTTTTTCTGTAATATATGCATTTGACCTTCACGTGACCTTGAACGTGATGTGCTGGGGTTATATGGACCTCGGATTCGTAATCAGCGCACCAAAATACATATAGGATATCAATCTCGCCAAAGGACTTTTTTCGGTTCCCATTTGTGGTCCTGTGTTATTAATAAAAAGTAAAAAGTGAGAAAGTACAAAAAATTCATAGATATTTAAATATATTGTCGACTAGATTTCCAAGAAATGGTCGAAAATAAAGACAACTCCCAATAAGTATTGCCATATATTTTTGGACATGACAAGATGGCCAAAGTAATATAGAACTTCAGCCCAGTTTTAATATCCTTAAGCAAAATTAAAATTAGACTAAATAATTTACCTACATACATATATATCAAACAGTATAATCCTAGAAAGGAACTCCGCTGGTAAATAAAAAATCCCTAAAAACAAAATTATATTCAGGAGAGTATAATACCGAATATACATGGTGTCCGAAAAGTCTTAGTTTGGGCAGATATTTTGCTATAAGTAAAGAAAGAGACACCAAATTTTGAGTACGTCTCATTGGTTTAAAAGTAGATTTATTAACCAATAAGATACACTTAAATTTTGGTGTCTCTACTTTTACTAATAGCCAAGATATTTGCCCATACTAAGACTTTTCGGACACCCTGTATAAATAGGTATATGTACTTAATATTACAAGTGACACAAAATATTTGCAGAGAGTACAGTTAAAAATACCATGGTAATTTGAATTAGAATATTGTCGGCAAGATTCCCAAGAAATAGTCCAGAACTAAGACAATTCCCAATAAGTCTTGTCATATACTTTTGGACATGACAGGACGACCAAAGGAAAAAAAAGGAACTTTAGCGTAGTTTCAATGTCCGTAAAAATATCACTCGTTAAACGCACATGTCAAAAAATTACTAACCATGCCCAAAGAATCCGGAAGTTACTTTTGTTCCGGAACAAATCTCCTGTAAATAAAAGCAGAACTTAACAAAAGAAAGCCAACATGTAGCAGGATTTTAAAAGTATGGCAGGAATATTGTAGGCAGGATTCCAGCGAAATATTCCTTTAAAACAAAGATAATTCCCAGTAAGTCCCGTAAATATGTTCTCGGACATCATGGAAACATCTAAAGTATCAGAATTTTAGTGCAGTACAAATGTCCAGAACCAGGATATTCATTCATTACAAATTTTACAAAAATTAACTTACCTATAGATTAGGAATTTAATTTCCAGACAGTAAGTCTTATTTTAATCGCCAGAATTTTGTTTTCTAGTTACTATTGTGCATTCACCTGTAAACAAATCAGATCAGATGTAACTTATGTTTGTACTCAAAAGCATGCATACCCAAAGAATCCAGTAGTTACTTTTGGTCCGGAACAAATCTCCTGTAAACAAAAGCAGAATTAAAAAAAAGAAAGCCAACATGTAGCAGGATTTTAAAAGTAAGGCAAGAATATTGTAGGCAGGATTCCAGCGAAATATTCCTTTAAAACAAAGATAATTCCCAATAAGCCCCGTCAATATGTTTTCGGACATCATGGAAGCATCTAAAGTATCAGAACTTTAGTGCAGTACAGATGTCCAGAACCAGGATATTCATTCATTACAAATTTTACTAAAATTAACTTACCTATAGATTAGGAATTTAATTTCCAGACAGTAAGTCTTATTTTAATCGCCAGAATTTTGTTTTCTAGTTACTATTGTGCATTCACCTGTAAACAAATCAGCCAGATGTAACTTATGTTTGTGCTCTAAAACATGCATACCCAAAGAATCCAGTAGTTACTTTTGGTCCGGAACAAATCTCCTGTAAACAAGAGCAGAATTTAAAAAAAGAAAGCCAACATGTAGCAGGATTTTAAAAGTAAGGCAGGAATATTGTAGGCAGGATTCCAGCGAAATATTCCTTTAAAACAAAGATAATTCCCAATAAGTCCCGTCAATATGTTTTCGGACATCATTGAAACATCTAAAGTATCAGAACTTTAGTGCAGTACAGATGTCCAGAACCAGGATATTCATTCATTACAAATTTTACTAAAATTAACTTACCTATAGATTAGGAATTTAATTTCCAGACAGTAAGTCTTATTTTAATCGCCAGAATTTTGTTTTCTAGTTACTATTGTGCATTCGCCTGTAAACAAATCAGATCAGATGTAACTTATGTTTGTGCTCAAAAACATGCATACCCAAAGAATCCAGTAGTTACTTTTGGTCCGGAACAAATCTCCTGTAAACAAAAGCAGAATTTAAAAAAAGAAAGCCAACATGTAGCAGGATTTTAAAAGTAAGGCAAGAATATTGTAGGCAGGATTCCAGCGAAATATTCCTTTAAAACAAAGATCATTCCCAATAAGTCCCGTCAATATGTTTTCGGACATCATGGAAACATCTAAAGTATCAGAACTTTAGTGCAGTACAGATGTCCAGAACCAGGATATTCATTCATTACAAATTTTACTAAAATTAACTTACCTATAGATTAGGAATTTAATTTCCAGACAGTAAGTCTTATTTTAATCGCCAGAATTTTGTTTTCTAGTTACTATTGTGCATTCGCCTGTAAACAAATCAGATCAGATGTAACTTATGTTTGTGCTCAAAAACATGCATACCCAAAGAATCCAGTAGTTACTTTTGGTCCGGAACAAATCTCCTGTAAACAAAAGCAGAATTTAAAAAAAGAAAGCCAACATGTAGCAGGATTTTAAAAGTAAGGCAAGAATATTGTAGGCAGGATTCCAGCGAAATATTCCTTTAAAACAAAGATCATTCCCAATAAGTCCCGTCAATATGTTTTCGGACATCATGGAAACATCTAAAGTATCAGAACTTTAGTGCAGTACAGATGTCCAGAACCAGGATATTCATTCATTACAAATTTTACTAAAATTAACTTACCTATAGATTAGGAATTTAATTTCCAGACAGTAAGTCTTATTTTAATCGCCAGAATTTTGTTTTCTAGTTACTATTGTGCATTCGCCTGTAAACAAATCAGATCAGATGTAACTTATGTTTGTGCTCAAAAACATGCATACCCAAAGAATCCAGTAGTTACTTTTGGTCCGGAACAAATCTCCTGTAAACAAAAGCAGAATTTAAAAAAAGAAAGCCAACATGTAGCAGGATTTTAAAAGTAAGGCAAGAATATTGTAGGCAGGATTCCAGTGAAATGTTCCTTTAAAACAAAGATAATTCCCAATAAGTCCCGTCAATATGTTTTCGGACATCATGGAAACATTTAAAGTATCAGAACTTTAGTGCAGTAGAGATGTCCAGAACCACAATATTCATTAACTACAATTTTTACAAAAATTAACTTATCTATAGATTTAGGAATTTAATTTCCAGGCAGTAAATCCAAAGTCTTATTTTAATCGCCAGAATTTTGTTTTCTAGTTACTATTGTGGATTCACCTGTAAACAAATCAGATCAGATGTAACTTACGTTTGTGCTCTAATACATACATACCCAAAGAGTCCAGAAGTTACTTTTGGTCCGGAACAAATCTCCTGTAAATAAAAGCAGAATTTAAAAAAAGAAAGTCAATATGTAGCAGGATTTTAAAAGGCAGGAATATTGTTGGCAGGATTCCAGCAAAATGTCCCTTTAATACAAAGATAATTCCCAATAAGTCCCGTCAATATGTTTTCGGACATCATGGAAACATCTAAAGTATCAGAACTTTAGTGCAGTACAGATGTCCAGAACCAGGATATTCATTAATTACACATTTTACAAAAATTAACTTACCTATAGATTTAGGAATTTAATTTCCAGACAGTCAATTCAAAGTCTTATTTTAATAGCCAGAAGTTTGTTTTCTAGTTACTATTGTGCATTCACCTGTAAACAAATCAGATCAGATGTAACTTATGTTTGCGCTCTAAAACATGCATACACAAATTCAAAAATTGTAGGCCGAAATATGAAAAGTACGTTCTTATTGGCATTTGTACTCTACATTGTGCAGCCAATTATAATTTAGGGCAAATCAACACATACCTATTATGGAATCAACTAGCCGTGGTGACTATTTGCCCATTAATGTAACGGATAACAAGAATGAGACTCCTTGTATGTATGTACTATATCTTTTTCTGTAATACAGTATTTTACTAAATAAGTTTATTTACCTATAAATGTACATATATTGTTTTTCCAATTGCATTTATTCTCAAGCTGATATTAACGTTATTCCAACACATTTCCTTTATTATCTGTCTTCAATTTTAGGCAGAATTTATTTGTTCTCTTCCCATCTGAGTTTTAAATTTACCTAAAATACAAAATAAAAGAGAAATAAATTATTTAAGGGGTGTACAGAATTGTATAAGTTTCGTACACTAGCTGAAACTGACTGTGGCAGTAGTGAATAGAAATATTTGCACTATGACATATATATTTCTGAAGAGTACTGTCAATTTTAATTTCGGGCACAACTTTACATATTTAACATGACTAATGGTAAATTGCAATATAATGCCCTTTAAGAATAATAAAATTTGAATTTTTGCAAAAGTTTATAAAGTACTAGGCAAGAAAACTACTATACTTACATAAAATAAAACATGTGTGTGGTTTCTGCAACTCAATATTATTCTCTTCTTCGTTTTTAATATTGCTTATACTTGTCTCTTTCGCAGTACTGTTCACTCTTTTTCCATCGTACTTGTACCACAATTTTGTTTACATATTTATTTTACCTAAAAGTGAAATACAAATATACTAATAAAAGTCAACACACTTATATAGACACCAAGAATATGATTTTAAAAAGTAGAATGAAATTGTACGCAGCTTTTTTAAAATACAACATTGGGATCTTTGGCTTATCACAGTCTCATAGGTATTGTAATCACTGATCACAAATGTAATGTTCTTTGCAGTCATTTTTAACGGCCTGAAATTGTTAGGAATAGGCGCACATTGGTGTCCGCAATTTCCCAACAGTTTCAAGCTGTTTAAATCTGCTGCTGACATTCACCTTTGTTATCACAGATTTATCACAGTCTTGTTTCATAGCACTTTTGATAATAGTCGGGGGGGGGGGGGGGGGGGGGTGAGATTCATACAGAATCTCTCAATTAGAGGTTTTGATTTGCACCACTTTCAAGCAGTTTGAAACTAGCGAGAGCCGTTGCAGTTTCAAACGGCTTGAAGCAGCTGCAAAAACAAACCCTAAATCTGGTAGGTCATAAGAAATTATTTTAAAATACTGTATGTATAGAATGTAGGTTACCCTTGCTACATGCTACACAAACAATATGATAGACGCTTCCATGACCTCAGAAATTAAGCTGCGACTTTACTTTAGGCAGTTCTGCTACATATCTTTATGGCTGAGAAGATACGTTTTAAAACTGCCAGAACAGATCTGTTACTATAATATCTTTGCTTACTTACTTTATTTCCCTTTTTACTCAATTTTTCTCTCCTCTGGTTCTGTTTTGCATCTCCTAAAACAACTCAATATTATTCTGTTACTTCTTCGTTTTTAATATTGCTTATACTTGTGTCTTTCACAGTACTGTTCACTCTTTTTCCATCGTACTTATACCACAATTTTGTTTATTTATTTTACCTAAAAGTGAAATACAAATATACTAAATAAAAGTTAACACACATGCAGACACAAAGAATATGGTTTTAAAAAGTAGAATGAAATTGTACGCAGCTTTTTTAAAAAACAACATTGGGGATCTTTGGCTTATCACAGTATCATAGGTATTGTAATCACTGATCACAGATGTAATGTTCTTTGCAGTTATTTTTAACGGCCTGAAATTGTTAGGAATAGGCGCACATTAGTGATGTTCGCAAGTTCCCAACAGTTTCAAGCTGTTTAAATCTGCTGCTGACATTCACCTTTGTTATCACAGGTTTATCACAGTCTCGTTTCATAACACTTTTGATAATACTCGAGGGGGGGGGGGGGCTTACATTCATACAGAATCTTTTAATTAGGGGTTTTGATTTGCACCACTTTCAAGCAGTTTGAAACTGCCGAGATCGTTGCAGTTTCAAACGGCTTGAAGCAGTTGCAAAAACAGACCCTAAATCTGGTAGGCCATAAGATTAATAATTATTTTAAAATACTCTATGTATAGAATGTAGGATACCCTTGCTACATGCTACACAAACAATATGATAGACGCTTCCATGACCTCAGAAACTAAGCTGCGGCTTTACTTTAGGCAGTTCTGCTACATATCTTTATAGCTGAAAAGGTACGTTTTAAAACTGCCAGAACAGAAGTTACTATTATATCTTTACTTACTTACTTTCTTTCCCCTTTTTGGTCAATTTTTCTCTTTTCTGGTTCTGTTTTGCATCTCCTAAAACAACTCAATATTATTCTGTTACTTCTTCGTTTTTAATATTGCTTATACTTGTGTCTTTCACAGTACTGTTACACTCTTTTTCCATCATACTTATATCACAATTTTGTTTATTTATTTTAGATAAAAGTGAAATACAAATATACTAAATAAAAGTTAACACACATGCAGACACATAGAATATGGTTTTAAAATGTAGAATGAAATTGTACGCAGCTTCTTAAAACACAACATTGGGGATCTTTGGCTTATCACAGTCTCATAGGTATTGT
>OZ020198.1:15042172-15158324 GCA_963971165.1 Philopedon plagiatum | reverse complement strand
ACCCACACTGAAATTAACCACCCCCCCCCCCCCCCCCCCCCCAAAGGAAAAAATATAGACGCCCTTGCTTCCAATTGACCCAAAATTAATATGTATGTGAAAAAAGAAGCGTACCTCGAAATGTGTGTACATTTTAGGTCGATTACGTCTACCGTTCTCGAGATGTTGGACCATAACTGGAAAAAGAGCCGAAAAACACGTTTTCTGCGAATATTTCGCAAACGCTTCTTTGGAAAAATAAATAATTGTCATTTTCGTTTTCAGCGACCTCGAATTAGGTTAAAAACACTTTTTTCACGAGGTACATTTCTCCTGTAAACTAGTGCAATCCTGCAATCTAAGATAGGTTATAAAATATTTATTATTTTTGTTGGTGCATAAAATCCGTCGATTACGCCAGAGAAAGAAAAAACGAGGTTAGAATCGTTCGTGATTTATTTGCTCCTTATTCTTTCCGCGAAGCCACGACCTACGACAACGTGATTCATGTTAGCGTCGAGTAACCTTGGTGAAATGTTTCAAATTTTGCACCATTTGAACTTTGTTGTTTAGATTAGGAGATATTTTATGCATGGTAAACATTTTATGCAAAATTCGGTGCTGTTTTATTTATAGATGACCTGGTGTGTTGTTTACTTAAATGTCATTTCGATAAGTCGTACTTCGTACTGTTTATTTTTGCTAAGTGAGCATTTCTTAAAAAGTTGGCTTTATCCAGTCTGGATAGTCTTTTAAAATAGGTTGTTTTTGGGGGTTTAACTTAACAAGTTAATGCATTTTCTACGTGTTTCAATGTTAGCTAACTTAATTTCATTTTGACATAGTTTTTCGGCTTTAAAATTTTTAATAATAACATTATAAGTAGTATATTAAGTATAGCGTCATATCCTGCAAGCAGGAATTCATTACCAAACACCCTGTATATTTTTTGATGTCATGAAAATGAAATTTGAAAGATAAGATGTTCATTTATTAATCGATGCAGTGACGTTGTTCTCTCATGCAGAAAAGATCTCACGGTGTTTTCCAGGTAACAGCTTGATGCAATCCGAGCGGTTATAGTAATTATTGTTCTATTAATTATCGGACTCATTACCGCTTATTGGTATGCGATTGAAATTGGCTGACCCAAATAGGAATGAAAGCCTGTAAGTGAATCGGTACTAGTAAATTAAGAATTTCTGCTAAAAGCGACAACTTCAAAACCTTATTTTTATAACCGACTGAGAACTTGAACCTATTATACGTCATATTGTTTATAAATGAATAGAGTCCGCCTAGCATTTTTGAATTTTAATTTTCCATGAAAATGGAAATCTTGAAAATTTCCGAAGGGATAACGGAAATATTGCAAAATGGGTAGTAAACAGATAATAATATGTTCACTTAGGGTACCTTAAATTAAACCAAAGATCACATAGTGGGTAACAGCCAGTATACAGGGTGTCGGAAGTTTTAGTATGGGCAAATATCTTTGCTATTAGTAAAGATACCAAATTTTAGGTGTTTCTTGATTAATAAATCAACTTTTTTATGTAATTTAACTTTTTCAATCCCCTTGAGGGGTGACGCTAGGGAGTTGAGGTTCAAAACTTTAAATGCAACCCTATGTCGTGTGGTACCTCATTAAATGCAACCCTATGCCGTGTGGTACCTTATTTTAAAGGTCTTCAAAAAAGAAACATTTTACCGCAAACCCGAGGTCCGTATCTTAATTCGTTTTTAAACAGCAAGCCTATAAAAATTAAAAGTCTTCAAAAAACAATTAAAAATTTAAGTATGTACAGGGTCTTCCAACGAGGACTGAACAGGGGCTCATTTTTGAGCTTCCTTGTATTTAAAGAAAAATCTAAACTAGCCAATCGATGTACTTTTTCCTGCAGAATTCAAAAATGAAACCAAAAATTTTATTTGAACCAGAAACAAAAGAGTTACGCTATGGATAAGGTGTTTTTTAAATGGAACATAGCTTTTTTTTATACGATTTTCGGAACGAGTGATTTTTTTTATGTCCGTTCTGATTAAAATATTTAATATTGTGACAGCTATTTTTATTAAATTTTAATGTTTTATCCAGTATAATTTAACTTCAACCTGTTTGAAACATACACTAGGTAATAAAGGTAAAATCACCTTGAAATCCTTCAAAGTCAAAAAATTTGACAAATTTACTATAATGTCATGTAATATTTTATTTTCCTCAAATAGGTTCTTTATCCTTAGAATAGTATTGACGGATATATTTCTGTGAAAATTTGCAATAAATCTTCTCCTTGCTTCTCTTGCATTTTCTTGGCATTTGTAGAACAAGATAACAATCTGCAATCCCTCATCTAATGAATATTTCATTTCGGCAACATTATAGTAAATTTGTCAAATTTTTTGACTTTGAAGGATTTCAAGGTGATTTTACCTTTATTACCTAGTGTATGTTTCAAACAGGTTGAAGTTAAATTATACTGGATAAAACATTAAAATTTAATAAAAATAGCTGTCACAATATTAAATATTTTAATCAGAACGGACATAAAAAAAATCACTCGTTCCGAAAATCGTATAAAAAAAGCTATGTTCCATTTAAAAAACACCTTATCCATAGCGTAACTCTTTTGTTTCTGGTTCAAATAAATTTTTGGTTTCATTTTTGAATTCTGCAGGAAAAAGTACATCGATTGGCTATTTTAGATTTTTCTTTAAATACAAGGAAGCTCAAAAATGAGCCCCTGTTCAGTCCTCGTTGGAAGACCCTATCCATTTATTTCTCTCACATTACTTTAAAAGTTATTCAAAATGGCCACCATGAACATCTTGGCAGTAATAAAGTCGATTTTGGAACTTTTCACATTTTTGAGAATGGCAGGTGTTACCTACTTCTTGGCAGAGTTTCAAAATTGACTTTATTACTACCCAGAAGTTCATGGTGGTCATTTTGAACAAGTGATGAAGATGAAGATAAAGATTAAACAAGTGAGAAATCTGATAGTCACGAGAACAGTGACAATAATATAATACTAATAGCAAAGAGTTAAATAATAAAAACAGTTCTGTTAATAAAGAAACATTACCAAATATTCAAGAAAACGATGACAGTGTGATGAGTAAAGTTTTGCAAACGGGGGTAAATCCAGAGACGGCTTCTAACCTAGTTGGAAATAAAATCAGGATTCGAGGTGCAAATAAAATACAAATATTTATTTACCCACATTGTGTTATTTGAAAGTGCGAGATAAGAAAATACCATACAGGGTGTCTGAAAAGTCTTAGCATGGTCAAATATCTTTACTATTAATAAAGATAGAGACACCAAATTTTAGTTGTATCTTATTGGTTAATAAATCTACTTTTTTATGTAATTTGACTTTTTCAACCCCCTTGGGGGTTACGCTAGGGAGTTGAGGTCAAAAATTTTGAATGCAAACCTATGCCGGGTGGCCTCTTCTTTTAAAAGTCTTCAAAAAAGAAACGTTTTACCGCAACTCCCGTATTTTAATGCATTTTTAAATGGCAAGCCTATAAAAATTATAAATCGTAAATCGTATAATCGGGCGGGGCACAAGTCGACCATTAGTCGACCTCTTGTGTCATACAGTACCAGTCTGCGCTGCTATTTTTTGTTTTGTGGGGCCCTTTTTTTCTTTTTTCCAACTTACTTCTTCATTTGTCGTTTTTATATTTTTTGTTTTTTGACATCTGCGCAGACCAAAATGCTTACCACGCGGAAACCGAGCATGCTAGACATGCGTACGCAATTTCAGGAGATGTACTTGGGTGTCTACATTCGAACCCATTCACTTTTAAGAATATATCCCCAATAGTCAAGGTACCACTACGTAGTTAACTTCATAACTTTTTTCCCAAGTTTTTTCGACTTTATTTTTCGTTTTTTGCCATCTGCGCAGTAGACCAAAATGCGTACCACTCGCAAACCGAGTGTGCTGTGGTGATGGACAGTGGTGTCTATATGTGAACCCATTCACTGTTAAGAATATATTCCCAAAAGTCAAGGTACCACTACGTATTTAACATTATAACTTTTTCCCAAGTTTATTTCGACTTTATTTTTCGTTATTTGCCATCTGCGCAGTGGACTAAACTGCGTACCATGCGCAAACTAAGAGGGCTAGACATGCGCACGAAATTTCAGGGGATGTACTTTGGTGTCTACATTCAAACCTGCCCATTTTCAAGAATATACCTCCAATAGTAAAACTACAACTACGTATTTAACATATGTTTACGATTTTATGACGTCATATTTTTTTTCAACATTCTTAACTATGTGACATTGTGACCAACCGTGCCAGCCTTACTAATCAGTTATATTACGCACTGACTTATTTCCGGCATGGCCGCCTCTTCTTATGTATTCAAGCATTAGTCTTACCATAGTTATTGAGACTTTTGCGTCCTGTGAGAAATTCACAATATTGTATGTCTCACGGAACCCTCTATGCGCGAGTCACACAATCACGGCAACGCCCATCAATTAAATTATTTCTGTCAAATACCGTATGTACTTATTTTCGGCATCGACGCCTCTGGTAACAGACCAACAGTGACTGCCTTACTTATTACGTTAAAAGTTGTTTAGAATGGCCACCATGAACTTCTTGGCAGTAATAAAGTCCGTTTTGGAACTCTGCCAAGAAGTAACATCTGAGAAAAGACCTTTAAAATGAGGTGCCACACGGCATAGGGTTGCATTTAAAATTTTTGACCTCAACTCCCTAGCGTAACCCCCCAAGGGGGTTGAAAAAGTCAAATTACATAAAAAAGTAGATTTATTAACCAATAAGGTACAACTAAAATTTGGTGTCTCTATCTTTATTAATAGTAAAGATATTTGACCATGCTAAGACTTTTCAGACACCCTGTATGGTATTTTCTTATCTCGCACTTTCAAATAACACAATGTGGGTAAATAAATATTTGTATTTTATTTGCACATCGAATCCTGATTTTATTTCCAACTAGGTTAGAAGCCGTCTCTGGATTTACCCCCGTTTGCAAAACTTTAGTGATGAGAATATGCCTCTTTCGCGATTTGCGACTCTTCCATCAATTTATTTTTATTTGTTTGTTTTTGCTATATACTTTTGTATGCATTTATAGTTATTTATGTATTTTTGCTATAAATTTTCGTTTCCATGTTTATTTTTAAAAGATACATTGTATTATTGTATTTAATACATATTTCCAATGTTTTCATATATTGCCGGAAATATTTCCAAAAAATATATTCCCTGAAATTTTACAAGACTAGCCCTGCATGATGGAAATGTATTCGTGTTAATGCAAATTAAGGGACTTTATTGACAAAAATCGGCATTTAGTATCAGCTTTTAACGTACATATGTATTGCGAAAATGGATTTTCTAATTTTATCCTCTAACAACCCAAGCCTTCCACGAAATACCCCCTTCTTGCTGAATTTTAAAATAAGTTCGTATTTATAGAATCCCGCCATATATTGGGAAGCGCCAGAACTTCTGTTAAATAACTTCATAGTTGAAATGGCGTGAAAAGCTGTTTTGGATATTCTGAAACTGTTTGTTTTATACAATAAACAATTAATTAGTTAATCAACAAGAAAAAATATTAATTTTTTAAGCAGTTACTAGGACAAAATAAGACAATTATTATCCGTTCTAATGTCGGGGGCCTTGTGAAAACTCTTTTTTTTTTAAATATATTTTTAGTAAATGAAATTTGGAATGGTAAATTAATTTTCGCATTAAGTGCATTTTCATAGAATTGATTTAAAATTCAGTTAAAAATTAAACACTAAATATACAACTTACTAAAAACCAGAGAAATCTTAAGCTTAAGCTAAAATAAAGGCATACTTACTAAACTTATTAACAAATCCAATTGCACACATATTTTTCACAGAAAAAAAATCCGCAACAGCAATTGCTGTTGCCTTTTGACAATATACAAGCTGTCCGAAAAGTCAAGGTATGGGCAAATATTTTTGCTATTACTAAAAGAGATAGATACACCAAATTTTAGGTGTATCTCATTGGTTGATAAATCTACTTTTTTATGTAATTTAACTTTTGACGGTGACGGTAGGGAGATGAGGTCAAAAATTTGAAATGCAACCCTATGCCCTATGGTACCTCATTTTAAAGGTCATCAAAAGAGAAGCATTTTACCGCAAACCCGAGGTAAGGATCTTAATTCGCTTTGTAGAAAACTGAAATGGCTTGGAAGTGAACGCCGCGGGAGGCAAACTATAGTGTTAGTAGCCCTTAACATGCATTGTAAATATTAATCCGTTTATAGGCATGTCTGGAGAAATTGGAAAAAGTTAGCAGCCAAATTTGTAAAAAACTGAAACGGCTTGCAAGTAAACGCCACTGGATGCTCACAATAGTGTCCGGTGTCTCTATGTTTACTAATTGCAAAGATATTTGCCCATACTAAGACTTTTTGAACACCCCGTATAAAATATCCCGATAAAAAAATACCGTGCTTTCTATTTTTAAGACGTCCTGTATATTATTGCGCCCTGTAAATTATGTAAATGTAAAAGTATTTTCGTGTACTAATTTCGTGACAGACTTTTACGGTTATATTCGTCTCTTTTGAAATAGTGCCAGCCTTATGAAAACTGGACATCCTGTATATACCCAAGCTGCTCTAGGGATGCGACTAACTTTAAGTCTTTAATATAGGTAGAAAAATTTAACTTCTTAGCATTCTATACTGCCAAGTGGAATAAAGCAAATAAAAACAATATGAAATATTGTTTTTTTTTTTTTAAAGAGTTATTGTCTCTTCCTCTAAGTATTTTTACAAGATTGTTATTAATTAAGGATAGAGTCTTGTAAAAAGAAGAAGCAACTATTTTTATTATCAAAAAAAAATATTGTTTTATTCGATATAAACTTTTGTTAATTCGAAAAGTTAATGCACAATAAAAAATTTAAAGCACGACAACCCCAAAAACTTACTTATTGGTAAGATACTCTTAATACATGGCCCAAATGTGGGTATATTTTGGTACCTACATTAGGGCCATGTATTAATAATATCATATCATAACAATTAGTAAGTTTTTCAGGTTTATACCGATCGCTTTATGCAGGCGCGGCCCTTGAAATTTTAAAGTTGTATATCTCTGTTGCTACTTATAGGACCCATGCCAAATTCAGGTTTTTTAATAGTGAGCCTACTAGGAATGTTTTTGTAAAGAAAGAAAATATTTTATAATTTGCGAAAAAAAGTTGAATTTTTGAATTGACCTACCTGGGAAAAAAATTAACTCGCTTAGATGTTTTATTTATTATTTTTTCTAAACAAATTTTACATTATTTTATCGACAATTCTTAAATTTTAAGAGAAAAAAATGTGTTACAAAGTTATATTCATTTGAATTTGTTTTAAAATTATATTTTAGGTTTAAAAAAAATCAAATGACTATAACTTTCTACTGGCACATCTTTTTCTCTTAAAATTTAAGAATTGTCGACAAAATGATGTAAAATTTATTTAGAAAAAATAATAAATAAAATGCCTAAGCGTGTTAATTTTTTTTCCCAGGTGAGTCAATTTAAAAATTCAACTTTTTTCGTAAATTACAATTTTTTTCTCTACCAAAATATCCCTAGAAGGCTCACTATTAAAAAACCTGAACTTGGCATGGGTCCCATAAGTAGCAACAGGAATATACAACTTTAAAATTTCACCGGCCGCGCCTGACTTTATGGTATTTTTTGTTTGGAATCAAACAAATTTATATTAAAGGGAACTGTTTTTAAAATTTTGTTTAATAGTAAAAATAGTGTGTCTGCTTAAACATGATCACTATATTAAGCCGCTTGCAAATTTCCTATCTGTATATTATCATTAATAAGTAGATGACCTTCTTACTGACTGTGTCAGGCCACAGATCTTTAAGATGCAATTTTCCGTTTTTTTTTAAATGTTTTGAATTATTTATTTTACTATACAACAAGTAAAACAGTGGGCAGTGCTTTTTCCTATTTGAAAATTGCCGGCTAGGCTGTGCTTCATTTTCTCTGACGTGTACAGCTTAAGAGACATTTGCAAAAAATACTGAAAGCAGAAAAAGCAAAAAATATATATTTTCGTCTTTTTGTATCATTGTATGTAGTAGATATAGCTTATGACCACCTCAACAGGAGGATTACAAGGTGTCCGAAAAGTCTTAGTACAGGCAAACTCGAGGTCCGTATCTAAATTTGTTTTTAAATGGCAAGCCTTTAAAAATGAAAAACCGCACAAAAAAATTTAAGTACCTTTATGTCTCTTATTACTTTAAAAGTTGTTCAAAATGACCACCATGAACTTCTTGGCAATAATAAAGTCGATTTTGGAACTCTGCCAAGAAGACTTATTCTCGAAAATGTGAGAAGCGAGTTCCAAAATCGACTTTATCACTGCCAAGAAGTTCATGGTCGTCATTTTGAACAACTTTTAAAGTAATAAAAGAAATAAGGGTGCTTAAATTTTTAATTTTTTTTTCACAATTTTAATTTTTATAGGCTTGCCATTTAAAAACGAATTAAGATACGGACCAGCGTTTAGAATTGACAGAACTTTAGTCAAAAGAAACTTTTTTTTCAATAAAAAATATTCTGTCTCTATGTCTAGTATCTTAGCAATTAGTATGTTTTTTGGGATTATATTGCTTGATACAGTAACCGGCAGAATTCGTGCGCCATATGGTAAATTTTTTTCTTAATTAATCAGAAAATATTATTGTTGATAAAAGTTGCTGCATGTTCTTAAACTAAAAGGCCGCTCCCCAAAACTTAAAAAAAAATTAAGATATACGAGGGGGATGCAAATGTTTAAAATTAGCACAAGAGTAAAATACCTTGATTTTTCAATTTAGTTAAAATATTTATTTGTAAAACTTGTTTAGAATTAAAGGTTATGTTCCTATATGAAGTCACGGTCATCTATTCAAAAAACAAAAATAAAACATTTTTATCCAACCCCGTATTATAAAGACGGAATCCAGGAAAGCAAATTATTTTTAATAAAGAAATCCGACCTTATATTGTCTAAAAATTATTTCAGTGTTAGCCTAATTGCTCCAAAAAAACAATATTTTATTTTCTTTAAGTGGTTTAAATGAATTTTAAAAAATTTTGACTAGGTCATGAGTTCATATTATCATATTGAGACATAACTTTTAATTCTAAACAAGTTTTATAACTAAATATTTTAAATAAATTGAAAAATTAAGGTACCTTTAATCTTACGCCAATTTTATAAATTTGCATCTCCCTCGTATATCCCAATTTTGGTAGGCGGCCTTTTCGTTTAAGGACATGCAGCAGCTTTTATCAGCAATAACTTTTCAGAGAAATTAATAATAGAAAAATTTACCATATGGAGCGCGAATTCTGCCGCTCAGTGTATTATTCTTTGTATATTAATCTTTAAAATCAACAAAGGTTTGTATCAAAATAAAGTGCATTTTTTTAATGATTTTCCGTAATAGAAGTAGCCTGTTTCTTTCTACAAGACCCCAGCCTTAAGAATATACCATAATGTTAATTCGTTGGAGTACCGCTAACTTTTTCTCGTCCCCCCGTAGGAGCAGTAATCAATCACAATCACCAGCTGCCCCTCAGAAAACTGATAATATTTTGTATTTATTTATTCTTGTGTGTACGTTGTTTAACTGATACGAGGTGCCTGCAAAAACTGCGTTTTAGCATGAATTAAAAGTAAAATCAAACAATTGACAAAAAGACGAAAATGGTGCAAAAGCAGCCTCATAACATAGATGCTTTTAATAAATAAGAAATAAAAAACGCCAAAAACTAATTAAAAGAAAATATTGGGTATTTAAATCTTAAAAACTAGTTCTTGCATTTTATAACTATGGCAGAAACGAACAAGGCCAGCTCAAAACTAGGTACCTAACTTCAACTGACAGTTTAATAAAGTTGAATTTTGTTGGATAAAGCAGTGTTTGAGCTGACCTTATAGGAATGAGCCTAAGTGATTAAAATTGTCTATAACGCCCTAAACGTCTACGAATAAACCTAAAACAAATATAGAGAACGATTATTATAAAAGCATCTACATTAATGGCAAAAAGGAACATTCTTACCCGTTCCTCCCAATCTATGTTTCTTGGAGGACGTCGTCCCCGCCAGGATTTCGTCATTGGTACCATCTTAGATTCCATCATTCGCTCTGGAGAAAGTGAATGTCCGAACCGAAAAAACCGGACTTGACAAAGAGCGGCGAGCTAAAAAAATAAAATAAAACGGATTACCAAAATGTCTAAACTTCTTTAAAAAAAACTCTTTACAAAAATTTACAATCAATTTAAGCAGCTGCTATTATCGATTAGTATTGATTCTTTGGTTAGATATTTAAATAAAATTGAATTTGTATTAAAGTAAGCTTACTTTTTGGATTAGGGGATCAACTTTGGCTAGAAAACCATCTTTTAATAATAATTTAAAAATATAACCATTCAAGAGGCCATCACATAGAGGGTTCTACTAGGCACAAATAAAATCTAAAAATATCTCTGAAAAACGATGCCATCCAGCAGCAATTATAGTTTTTCTTTAAAATAAGGGTTATCAAGTACCTTTTTTAATAAAAATCTTTGAAGTTTTATGTTATAATTACCATTCTAAAAAAATCGACGGCAGCCATAGTGAAAGCTTCAGGGCTGTACAGACCGTTAGTTTGATTTTTTGGTTAGATTAAAATGCGAAGAAATTTTTGAGAAAATAAGCTTACCTGTTTATTGTCGAGCGTCACTTGTATATTAAAAGGGCACTTTTAAATATAATGAACAATAAAATATTACAAAAAGACTTTTTTGTTCCAAAAAGACAAGCGGCCATCTTGGTATAGAGGGCGATTGATATGAAGAATTAAATCTGAAAAAATCTTGGAAAGGCCGTGCCATCGAGCGAAAATTCAAGGTTTTCTTTTAAATAAACGTTAAATAGTGAATTTTTCTGTGATGCTCTGAGAATTAATACATGGTCTTAGGATTTTTCAACAAGAAATTTTTAAGGCAGCCATGTTGAAAGCTCGGTGGCTGAACAGATATCGATTGATATTGATTTTTTAAATATTCATGGAAATTTCATTAATTATGCTGAAGCAAACTTTATTTCTTAGTATAGGGGTACACTTTTTTTTATAAAGACTTAATTTAATTAGGAAAATCTGGAAAATGCTTACCGGACCTCTGGATACAGAGGAGCACACGAACCTGCACGATGTGAACACCCTGAAGGTTGGAGAAGAAATGCCGAATGCCGGAAACCGGAAACCAATGGTCTCTTGGAGTAGAAGAATGTTGTAGGGGTTTTGACAGTTTTGACGTAGAATTTACAGAAACTAAACTTGTTCTTAGAAAGTTAAACCCTAAATGAGCCCAAAATAATTGCAAAAAAATTCTAGGATATTTAAGCCCTGCCATTTTTAATTTCGCTCATTATTTCCATTATTTTGATTAAAACTAATTTTTTATGAAAGTAGTTGGGCTTCACAAGGGGTACGTTGGCCGCCCTGTTATAGAGGGCGGCTGTTTTGAAAAGGAAATTTACACAATTTGGACTTTATAGCGACCATGTGTTGAGGTACTGATGGTAGTACCCTGTAAGTGGCTAGGTACTAAGAAACCTGTACTTTATAAATTATTTTTAAGTTAAAAAAGGGGTACAGCCAATTGAGCAGGCTATCCTTGTGTAATGGATCAAGCAACTATCTCTAGTCATAAATGGTACTATTCATTTCACAGCAAAGAGGAGGTCCTGAGCAGCTCCGGTGAGTGACCCACATGTTTCTTTCATTTAATGTCTGTTGCAGGAACACGCGTATCACGCCTTGGGACTGTTTCGGACTCCTCTTCACTGTGAAAGGAAGACGTCTAATGAATGTAAACACCAGTTATCAAAAGGCGGGTATTTTAAAACAAGCATGTTTACTGGATATTTGGCGCATTTCTTGAGTGTATATATAAATAAAAGCGACGACAAAATTTTAATCAAAACGTTTTTGTAGTTTTGTTATCGTTATCAGACTTGCGAATTCAGTGGCGAACCGAAGGGGGGGCTGCCGGGCTGCAGCTCCCACCCCCCCCCCCCCCAGCGTATATATGTCAAAAAATATTTCAGTAAATATTCTGTTACTTAACTAAATAAATATTTTTGACAGTAATTTTCGTAATATCAATATGTTTTATTTTAGTTTCCACTTTTTCATTTTTCTAAAATTAATAGTTATTATTTTAGAACAGAGTGGCGTTCGCAAAAAGATATGAAGTTCCGTTCTGCTTCTAAGCGCCTAACCCGAAAGGAATAATAAGGAATATGCACATTTTTTTATTGCACAAATCTTTTAAAGAAGTCATACATTTTCAAGAAAATTAATAGGATAATTTAGCTACAAAAAATGTTTGCTTTTCGGTATAATTTATTACAATTTAAAAAGCAGTCATTTGTCCTCAATGAATAATGGCGTCAGCAAAAATAAGAGTCATCTACTTACTTGTTAACGTAAAGCTTAACCTAAAGTCGAACAGGTTTGTTTTTCTCGGGAACAGTCACAGGGGGAGCAATCAATTTTTTTGGGTTGATAGAGGAATAGTTCAACTAGCTTCGGTAAAAAAATCAGTTATACAGGCTGTTTCGTTTCGGAGCTATTAAACGTCAAAGTCGAAATTTCCGTTGAAATCGGGAACAGGTCGCAAAAGTGAGTTAAAGCGATTTAAATTTTCGGAAGTTGTAGAGGACCCGGAGCTCTTTTGAAACTGGTAGGGATCGGAAAATGGCAAGTGATTCTTCTGAAGTTTTTTAGGTCGAAAAATGTCATTTGCAGACCCCTCTTTGGTACATAATAACTCGAAAACAAAACTTCGGTTCGGTTTGAAAAACGGATTCATAAGTGAAACTTTAAAATCTTAAATACTTTCTTTTTGCAATACATTTACCTAAAATCACTGGAAAACTGGAGATTTCAATTTTTCACGGTTTTTCATTTTTTATGGAGTTAAAATGATTCAAATTAAATCCCATATACGTCATTGGAAAAAACTCGTCGAAATACATGATAGCTATATTTTTTAGTTTCTTCATTCTTTATAGGAAGGGAGCAATCGCCACTTAAGTTTCGATTTTTTTGACTTTTTCTGCCCTCGACATCGGCACATTTGATCACTCTGTATTTTTTCCATCTAATTTTTTTTCCAATTATTCAACACTATCTTATAAAGGGATAATCACACTTTAAAATGAATACCGAATGGGTTTTCCAGGAGCGCATCTAAGGGGTAAAAACCGAATTTTCCTGATTTTGTTCGACAAATCCTATTTTTAACCGACATTATTCCACACTATTCTTCTTATTTAGTGATTCTTTTTGAGTTTATTTTATCCGTTAACTATCTAGGAATACCTCTCACTAATTTAAATCGCTTATTTTTTCGTTGAAGTTATAAATAAATAGGTTTATTTGCATCGGGGACATGCAAAATTTGCCATGAAAACAAAGAATTGCAATTTATTTACTCAAAACTATAAAGATCTAACTATCTATAGTTAGCCCCCCTTCCCGAATCTAATTTCTGGGTGATCCACTACTTGCGGTTAGGGGCACGATTTACGTAATGTGTCCGTAATAAGTTTAGGTACGTAACATCACAAATATCGCGGGCATGTTACCACCTTTTTAATATTTGCGTAAAATCACAATAGTCACAAATCACGATAGTATTTTTTGACCCAACATTGATTAATACATAAATACTTTACTGTTTGATTTGTTGCTTAGTGTAACATCAATTGTTTCAGTACGCTTCCACATTGCCCACCTGTTTGAGATCCAAGGAAAAGTAAAGATCGCCAAAGAGAGATACGAGACACTCCTGAAGGACAAATCAATTACTCCACCTCTAAAATCTGAAATTTTTCGACAACTAGGCTGGCTGTATCATAGCCATGAATCCCTTGGTGAAAAGAGTCAACGTATTCCACTAGCGATCCATTGCCTTCAAAGATCCAATGAGGCTGATCAGTATTCTAACGGCCAGACATTATATTTGCTTGGTAGATGTTACGCTAGCATAGGAAAAGTCCACGATGCATTTATTGCCTATAGAAATTCAGTTGAAAAGTCCGAGGGCAACGCTGACACGTGGTGCAGTATAGGCGTCTTGTATCAGCAACAAAATCAGCCTATGGATGCGTTACAAGCGTATATATGCGCTGTGCAGTTGGATAAGTCTCATTCAGCAGCTTGGGCCAACTTGGGCATTTTGTACGAAAATTCCTTGCAAGCCAGAGACGCATATGCTTGTTACTTGAATTCACAGGCTGGTTTGGAAAGTAAAGGAGTTGCTGAGGAGCCTGTCACGAGTAAGTTGCCCAAACTTAGTGTGACAACCGTGGGAATGAACCCACACCTTACCCAACGAATTAACTTTCTGCAGACGCATTTAGCCAACGCTCCAATGCCTAGTGTTACCTCACAGTAAGTAGTTTTTTTTTCTTTTTAGGATAATAGCTAACAGTCTAACACCCTTTTTTTTACAACCAGTAGGTATATTCTTATTCAGCGTCTATTCCAGAGTAGACAGTTAAAAAAGAGAACTATAATTCATTAAACAAATCAGAACTTTTTCTTTAAAACAGAGCGCGTGTAAAAATTCGACAAACCGTATCCAATTTTTTGCTGGGCAGCGTTTAAAGGGAAGACTGCAAAGTAAATTTTGATTTATTTAGTGAATAATAATAATATCTTTTTTATGCATCGAAATGAAAGTTATTGGTTTTTATAGCACGCAACTGAGCAACATACAATCTTTAAAAAAAACAAAATAGGATGGCTGAATGACTAAGAAATTTTCTTACCTATCCAGAGGTTTCATAGTTTTAAGACACTTCTCAGGCTTAAACAAGCTAGCCTCGCATTAGTTCAGTAACATCTTTAAATTGAGGGTCATCAGCAAGATTTCTAGGGGCCCTATCCTATATGGGAAAACATTAGGGTTTGTAAGGAAGTGTGGAAAAAATCCTATAATCTGATATTTATCAAGAAATATAATATATTACAAAAACGAAACAGTATAAAATTATACAGCCCCACAACCACAAAATTATTTTGAATATTTTTTTGTCACAGTTCTCACAGATTGTTTTTTGGATAATTTTGAAAGCTTTATATTTTGCTTGACTTTAACTGTGTTGTTCAAAAGTTTACCTAGCTTTTTTGCCTTTTTGATTGTATAATATAATAAAAATAAATGCGTGTCGCATGCTTTAGTCTTAACCTTCGACACAAGCCTGACCCCCCTGTACAAAAAACTGGCATTGCCACTGCTTAGTTCCCCGCCAACTCCATGCATGGTTCGTTGCATGATCTTAAATCTTTGAAGAAAAAAAACTCGGCCGACAAAGATTTAAGAATTAAAAAAACTATTTCTTTAGACAAAATACTGTAAATTGTTGTATTGTTGCGCTTCAGTTTATTTCAAAAATAAGAGCTTTTCGTGGATTTTTTCGTTGTAATTTAGCGTCCATTATATTCTGGATTTTTCAATTATCGCTGGAATGCATCAAAAGCTCGGGCCTCGAGGCACCGTATGCGCTACGGGTTCAGAGTTTTACTTGTCCTTATAGACCGCGTGACCCTACCCTAGTTACGCCACTGCACTGCCACCAACTGCGTAGTTCAATTGAAATTGTGGAATAAAATGTTTTACTCGAATTTGATGTTCGCCGGCGCATTCACCAAGAATCTTTATTTTAATACTATACTATAAGATGTTATACAGTCGGGAGATAAATTATTCGCCCACTTAAAATTTTTTTAAAAAATTGGGATAAAATTAAAACTACTTAAGTTTATTTGCTTTTCATTACAAAAATAAAAACAACTATTCATCTACTAAAAACTGTAATATAAAGTCCAACCTAGACAATGCCTTTCAAAAATATAATTAATAATAAAACATAATTTCTTAAAAATGAAGGGAGAAAAATTATTCGTCCCCCAACATTTTTTTCCAAATTCGTCCAAACATGCCAAAACTAATAACGTGTGGGGTACCCTTTTGATTTTATAATTTGTTGTAATCTGTTAGGCATTGACTCTACTAGTTTTATAACAAAACCTACTTCAATTTTTGACCATTCTTCTTGACATCTTGCTTTTAAGGCTCCTTTGTTGGAAATTTTATGTTCTTTCGCCCTTTCTTTGGGTTCCCGCCATAGATGTTCATTCGGGTTAAGGTCTAGGGATTGCGGTGGCGTTTCCAACACTCTTGATATGCTATATATACAGTATCCACTCTTTAACGACCCGCGCTGTATCCTTTGGATGTTGTCTTGTTGATATAAGGTTGTGTTGTCTGGTTGATTTAGTTCTAGAAGAATCTTAATATCCCTTAGATTGGATGTAAGCTTTCTTCTAATAAAATCTTAATTTTATTGATATTTTCGCCATTTCCGATATTTGCTTGCCTATAGCTACAATTACAGAATTGTTTTGTTATAATGGGCACTTATGATCAATGCCTAGATGAAAATATTTTAACAAAACACTAAAATCAATATTATTTGATGAGGCATAAAATGGGGCTGCTGAAATAATCATTTCTTAACAAAGCTAGCTTTTTACTGAAAATATTAATTCCTGCTTGAACCTAGAAGGTTGTTTAAAGTGTTTAGGAATCTTTTACAAATAAAAGATAACGGAATGTTACTTGGTAATATGGATCAAGCTGTAAAATAGTGAAATTTAGTTTGTTCTTTGTTTGAGTAGAAATATGTGACGATTCCAAGCCAGGTTGCTTGTGGTGGGGCCTATATTTAATACATTTAAGAATTACCCATTTCCTCATCGATTTAACTTGAAAACATCGGCAATAAATACTTTATACTTCTTTTACCACATGCATTACCTGACTTAAACGTTTCACCAAAAATTAATCCAGTTGTTTAACTGTCCATTTTTGCTAAACGGTTTTAGTATTTTATATTTACTTCATCATTTTCTTGCATTTTGCTGTTTTAAACCATGAAATACAAGTTAATTTTAGTATTTTTCTGTTAACCATAATCAAAATAAAGTGAGGTTAAATCGCCAAGTTTCTAGGTTAGGAAACCTTGACATTTACGGCTGCGGTTCCGTTAAAGAATTTTTAATCTAAAACTTAAATTGCTGACAAGGTATGCAACCAGCCATGCAAATGTATGTATTTTAATACAGATTGTCGGCCATTTACGTATGGGATTAAACGTTCTTTTAGGGGAGCTTTAGACGTAGATGTCATAGTTTTCCTAACCTCAAAACTGGTGATTTAACCTCACTTTTTTCTGAAAATAGTCTAGAGAAAAATACTTATATAAATTTGTATTTCATGATTTAGCACAGAAAAATGCAAGTAAATAATTAAATATAATATAATAAATGCATTGAGTGGACATGGAGAGAGATCAGGTAAAGTTTGTATTTTAAATATTTGTTAATAATGTTTTCGACTTACAATAGATTGGGATGCGAAAGTCTTTCATTTCTTAAGTATAGGGCTTGCCACAGTCATCTAGGCAGACATTAGGTAAAAGTATTCGCCTTAAATATCGTGCAGATAAGCTACAGCAGACGATATCATACATATTAGCAGTGACTGTCTTAGTCACACCAAATCTTACTTGATCTAACTTTACAAAAGATCATGTATAAAAAATATCACTCTCTTGGTTTGGTATTGCCAGATATGTCCTATTAAATAAAGAAAATAGCAAATTTAATCATAGTTTTACGCAGATTTACCCATGTTACTGTAAATGTAAGCTATTCCTAAACACATTATTGAAATTAACATTCGCAGTACCTAATGTTGAACAATGATTATTTTAGCACCTAGATATGCTATAATAAAAATGTTTTTTATCTGGGTGTTGATCATAAATTCTGATTATAAAAATCTGTAATTGTAGTTGTGAAGAAATATTTAAGTATGGAATAAGTTAAGAAGAAAGTACAGAAGTATGAGTATTTTATTGAAGAAACACTGAAATTTATTCTAAAGGATATTAATGTTCTTCCAGAAGATAAATCAACCAAATACAAAGAAAGAAGTAAAACTATAAATGTTCAAGTTCACATTAAAATAATTCTTTAGTGTATTTATGAATTGTAAGCTACATTGGGCAAGAACATTGCTGAAGAAGTGAAGAAAATAGCAACTACTTAATGAGCAAAGTATTGTGGCTATTCCAAGTGTATAATACATGTTTTAAATAACAAGATTATAGTTTGTTCAGTAAATAATATAAATTTGTTACACACCTGCTCTTTGGTTATTTTTCTTTATGTTTTAAAGAGTTAAAATATGAAAAGAATATCTCTCATTCGGGAATCATGGCCCAGCGGCTTAACCCCAAAAGAGAAACTTCAATGCTTTGCAATCCTGGCATAAAAGCATGAATGAAAAGAGCACCCAATGAGCGCCAATAAGAGTTAAAAGGGCGCTATGTTATTAGGGATGGGGTGTACTAAATGGGAGTCTAAAACAGCGCTTTATTTATTAAATTTTAAAAAAGCGATCATGCAAGTTCTATTTGCACACATTAAAAAATAGCTTGGGATTTTTGTAAAACAAATTAATGGTGGTACAGGCGTTAAAGCTGCATATTTATCTTTGCTTCAGCCTGTAAAACTTGAGACCTATTTGTCTCCTAAATAATTCTGTATTAAGGTCATTAAATGTATGGATTATAATATTGATTAATTAATCACAATTAACCAGCAATATTATCACCAAACTGACGTCTCAAGTTATCTTTTATTGTGTCATTAGTAGTGTTAAAGGTGACAGTTGCATGGCATTGTACTCAAATAATTTATTACGGAATATTATAGCAGACACTAATTATTTACATGATGCAGTGTAGTGTTCAATTCAGTTTAGTGTTGAGTTTCCTTTTATTTTTAAATTTGTCGGAGATTTTATTCTTTATTTAGCAAAATTTCGAGAATAAGATTATCGCCTAAATATGTGTGTTTATTTTGACAGATGCTAAAGTAACTAATTTGTCTATTATTAGCAGTGTTAGCGGTTTCTATACGTATACAGTGCATTTCTGTAAAGCGGACCAAAGGATTTTACATGTGGGGCCCTGTTCTATTCGAAGGATTGAGATAAAACTTAACATAGGTAAAATCTAGAGTCTTAGGATTATGTGCATGTGCCAAATATGCGAAAAAGCTCCAAGAAAGACCTGAAAAATGCATTCAAGAATGTGATAGCAAAGTTTGAAATGTCTGAAAATGTGTGTCACCTTCACTTGGTATGAAAAGATAAAAAAGATAATATTTTTAAAACAATTGTTTTTTACGGTATTTTGGGAGCTTTTTAACAATTGGCAAATTAACATAATGTTAAGCCGCTTGAAATTTACCTATGTCAAGTTGTATCTCTCTGCTTCTACTACAGAATAGGGCCTAACGACATGGGGTTAAAAATTTACCATGTAAAACCTTATCGCCCGGTTGAAAAAATGTCTATCCACCCACTGTCATAGTAATTGCATATTAATTTAATAATACAGGCGCGATTAATTAAAAATCTCTCCAAATGTATAATTATTTTCCTTTCTAAGATTTTTTCAAGGTATACAACGCGCTAGGCATATATATATATATATATATATATATATATATATATATATATATATATATATATATATATATATATATATATATATATATATATATATATATACCATTCAATACGTACATGTCATATGAAGACCACAGGGGAGAAACAAGGAATATCACAAAATATTAGTTTTGAGAAAAATCGATTTAAAAGTTTAACACTTTATGAACGGTAGAATTTTTATTTTAAATTAAACAGTGCATCTTTGAATAAGAAGAGTGTTGTAATAGCGCCTTAAAAATACTGTAACTAAAAAATATTTCTTTATAAAAGAAAACACAATAAAATATACAATTTCTTCAGGTGAAAAACCAGGATTGTCCTAAAATAAGTAGCATTTTCATAAGAAAAACACGGAATGTCGAAATTTATTTTTTCTTGATTGCAGTTCTGGTTCTTTTCAGGCGTATTTAACCGACTTCACAAGAGGAGGTTGCCAATTTGACTCGTATGTGTCATTTTTTTATGTTCTATGCTCACGCATAATTCTTGAACGGATTAACCCGAATGGTCCCATTTTAAGGGTTTTTTTGTTGAAGTGAGTGCAAACCTAAAAAAAACTCTTGAATTAGGCAATTCCTGCGTGTATACTTCGGAATAGCTGCACCGATTTCAATAATTCTTTCTCCGTTGTGTTTAGCATGACAGTCCGGTGGTACTGTTGGTATTTGACTTTAAAAAATAATAAAGGGAATGGGGTGAACCATTGAAAGCAGCAATACGCCAAGAAATTGCAGCAATATCGCCTCAAATGACTGCTTAAGTGATACAAACCTTCAGAGATCAGCTACAAATGTGCATCGAAAAAAATGGCAGCAACTTGGTCTCTGTAATTTTCAAAACTAAATGAAAAAAATGGCATATTATACACTTTCATTTAAAAAAATAAAATTCTAAGTAGCAATTACTATGGCCTTTTAATTAAAGCTTAAAATGTGGGAGATCATTTTGCCGGACCCTGTATAACGTAGGCATCTACTAAGAAAGGGTTTTTCAAAATTTAACCCCTAAGGGGATGAAACAGGGGTTCAAACTTTGTATGGAGAAAAAATATTAGATGGTCCTATAACTAGAAACTTCATAGAAGCATTGACTCTAAAAAATAAATGTTTAAATACGTGTTTTTAATAAATCAACCCCTAAGGGGGTGAAATGGGAATTCAAAGTTTGTAATGGAGTAAAATTGTTATACCGCGGACGAAGTCGCGGCGGAAGCTAGTTTACCATAAAGAAACTTTCGATCTTGTGTTGACATTGCTTTCGAACATGGTTTTAGCTGGCACAAACGCTTTACTTCAGTAGCCATTTCGATCCAGAAAATATTTCTCCGCTTTCTACTTACACACTCTCTATGTTTCCCAAATAAGACCTAACCTATGTTCCTGTTCCCACATATGGGGAGCTGCATCACCTTCGACGCTTAACATCCTTGATTCTATCTAAAAGAGAGCCACTTACCAATGCCTCACAGCCTCACTACCAGCCCTCACAAGAAAATTCCCTTATCTCGCTTGACTTCCACTAACAAGAGGCGCGTTATGTATGCATCCGTTTACTGTCTAGCTACTAAAATCTAGAACATCCCAATTCTCTCGCTCATTTATACCTAGGGTCTCCAGATTATGGAAAAATTGCCTGCAGATGTTTTCCCTTCCCCTCCCAATCTTCATTCCTTTAAATCCCGTGTCAATATTTTACATTTGCCTTCACTTCAGACGCCTACGGTACGTTAGTACGTAGGCTTGAAGTCTACGTGGTCCGTTACAGATAAAAAATACTGCTTTTGTACACACCTTACTTTTTGTAGAGAATTTAGTAAACTACAAACGTAGAGTAAACAGATAAACTTATTTTTTGGAACGCATGACATACTTTAGGATTTGTAGCAAATGTCAAGTCAACACTACTACTAAGTACATATTAGGTCTGTTCCAACAAGCAGTCAGAACGGTTTTCTGACCGTCGGAAACAATCGGTCATTTACATGCACTAAACGCGTCTGTCGCTTTGCAACATGTAATATTTATCTGGGCAACTCTATTTCTGATCGAAAACCGTTCTCGGACCCGGTGTTGGAACAAACCTATTATTGTTAGTATAACTTAATGCTGATTCACACAACATTTCAACTAGATTGGACTAACACAAGCAGTTTATTAAACTCACTTGTCACCAGTGGTGAGTTGTTATATCTCTGTTCAGTCTGTTCGTACTTAAAGGACCCGTTCCAAATTTAGTGGTTTGAATAGTGAGCCCACTGGGAATGTTTTGGTAAGGAAAAAACATTTTGTAATTTCCGAAAAAGGGCGAATTTTTGCTGAGCCCCCCCCCCCCCCCCCTGCGAAAAAACTGACCGGTTTTGGGTAGGTATTTTATTTATTATTTTTTCTAAACAGATTTTACATCATTTTGTCGAAAATTTTTAAATTTTAAGGAAAAAAAATGTTCTATTAGAAAGTTATATCAGTCATCTTCGATATGGTCTATGTTTCTGGGGATCATGCTCGCAATATCTATTCCGAACAGTATTTACTATACAGAAAAGAGCTTATATGATGTATTTACGGGGTGAGGCGAAGAACTTCCTGTCGCCCGCTTTTTAAAAATTATAAGATATTGCATTTACCGTGTCTCTTTATTCTTGAAACAGCGTGTCTGATGCATACAAAGATTAAGTCTGAAATTCAGACTATCTCAACAACTTCCACTAGCAGTAGGTACACACGTTTTGGGGCTACCGATAACCAGTTCTACTTTAACAAAAAATTCCCTCTTATATAATAGCAAAAAGCTGTTTAAGCATCTGCCCTTAAGGTTGCGGAAAATTATTTACGCAAGAAGGTTCCGAAGAGAATTGAAGAGGTTACTGATTGAGAGAACGTTCTATTAAGTGAATGAGTACTTTAATGTATTGTTAACTTAGTGTTGTCTGAATGTAATTTATTTGTGTTTTTTGGATTTTGATTGGGTTTGTCTAATTTACCTACTTAGGACTTAATTTTAAGATGCTTCGTCAATGAGATGCACTTTTTTGGACAATAAAGTCACGTTTAATTTCACTTCAGTTCATTTCATACAGTCATTTGAATTTTTTTAAACCTAGAAGTACAATTTAAAAAAAAAGCAATTACTATAATTTTCTACTAACACATTTTTTTCTTCTAAATTAATAATTTTTGACAAAATGGTGTAAAATTTGTTTAGAAGAAATAATAAATAAATTGCCTACACGCGCTCACTTTTTGCCAGGGGGGGATTATAGCCAAAAAATTCAACTTTTTTTCGAAAATTACAAAATGTTTTTTTCTTTACTAAAACATTCCCAGTAGGCTCAAGCCCCCCACAGACTACGATGTTTTTCATCCGTTCGCATCGCTACGATTCGAATCGGCGTGCCAAACTGATAGTCTATGGCCGAAAACGGTCGTGCCGAACCGTCCGTTCTAATATCTGTCCCATATTGAATTTCAACACGACGGTTCAAATCGCCGATGCGAACGGATGAAAAACATCGTAGTCTGTGGGGGGCTTCACTATTAAAACCTCTAAATTTGGTACGGGTCCTGTAAGTAGGAACAGAGATACAACTTTGAAATTTCACCAGCCGCCACTGCTTGTCACGTGGCGTGCAATATATACAGGGCAAATTTTTTACGTTTTTATGTTATCCGGTTTTGCCATACCTATATCAAAACATTTGAATATCGATGTTACCTCTAGTCTGATATCGGCAAAATTATTATTTTTAATTCTGTTTAGTTCATAAGTACTTTTAAAGTGAGTAGTACACGATCAGCTGTGAAAACCAGATTTTTATCAGTTTAAAAGGTTGGTTTATCTTATAAAAAATTCAGTGACGTCGTTTATCATTTCGTACCTGCTTAAAAATGCATTGAATTTTTTTCCTATTAAGTTAATAGATTTCAATTTTATTTATCAAACTACATGAACAGAACGTCATAGAAAATTATCTTTCTGATAAAAGTGAAATTAATTGCCAATACCAATTTCCGTTTTTAATATGTTTTAGTAAGTACATAAAATGTATATACTGGGATTTGCACTGGTAATTATTGTTAGATACTAAAAATATAGGTATATAATAATTTTCATGTTTTATTTTTATTTTTATAAGTATTTTATTCTGATATGTTTGTCTATACAGAGTTCCTACCGTCAGGTAAAACAGGGAAATGTCAGGGACTTCAAAAACCGCCAGGGAAAAGTCAGGAAAATGGAAAATTTTAATAGTAGTCAGTAAAAACAGCAATGTCCGTTATTTTTTTAGTTTATAAATAATGTGATTAATCTATTTCGAAGTTCTTGATTCAGCTTTTTGGTTTAAAAGAAAATTCTCTTTTGCTAGTTTATATTGTTTCTTTTAAATAAATTTTACCTACATAAAAGTTGAATGTTTGCTTTTGACTGGGATAAAAAATTGCCCGGCAAAGCTGTAGTGTAGCAGTTATTTTTTATAGTAATTATTATCGAGATAAGAGGGAAACTGACTGTTTTCAGATGATGCAACTAGTTTGTGGCGTAACAGAGACAGCAATCGACGAAAGAGTAAACAATTACTTAGCAAATATTAAGCAATTGCAATGGTGCGAAGCTAATAAATAAGCTTACTTTTAGTATTAATAAGACCAGTGTTACCCGCGACTTGAATGACGTATTTTTATAGAATCATATTGTAAATAATTACCTATACTGAAAATAAATTTCTGTGGCTCTATATAGATAGTAGACTGAAATTTGAAGGACATGTACAGAGACTGAGTGCTAAACTTGCCTCAATTACTTCTATTAAAATTAGAATAATTTCTGAAAGCGCAGTGGCGGATTTACCAGCAGGCTGAGTAGGCTGGAGCCTAGGGCGGCAGATTTTAGGGGCGGCAAATTTGAGGCTGAAATTCTTTTTTATGTGTTACTAACTTCTTAACTATCTAACTATCTTAACTAAGTCGTTCGATTGTAAAAACAGCCTCTTAACTGACACTTCGATCCCCTAGTTCACAATCATACTAATTACGGGAAAAGCTGGTGTAATTAGGACGATCGATAGTGGGTACCAATCATAAAGTTACAATTTCATTGTCAAAAAAATTTGAATTAATATAATTGGAGACACCGGTGTAAAATGGGGGTAGCTCAATTTTTGTAAAATTTTTAGGGGACAGTAAAAACTTATTTTCTTAAAAAAAACAGTTTTAACGTACTTTTTATAAACGCTATTTTACAGTTTGATGAAAGATGCGTAATGTCTTAAAGTTTTGCGTTTTTCAATTATTTTAGTTTAAGCACAATTTAAAAAAAAATATCCAGGAGCTGCCTCCTTTTTGCACCGGACAGCGATATAAAATCTGTCAGCCCTTAAAACTATGTTACATACAACCGGCCGATACGTATTTAGTGCTCGTTGACATGAAGATATGTATTTGGGGCGCTTTAGTGCTAAAGGACCGGAGTAAAGATGTACATCAGGATCCGGTAAAGTCAGATTCATTCTAGGTTGTTGAACAATAAATTCATTTTTAAAAATGGCACTGGCGGAGCTACCGCACGCAACTTTTTTTTATGTATATTCCATTATACGGTAAGAAGAGACAGCAAACTTTCGGTTTTTTTTATTGAAAACAGTTTTCTTAAAAAGTCCACTAAAATGGTCACTAAAAAGTTTATCTTGAGTAACCGGAACTCCTTCAAAGTTGCGACACGTATTTTCACCAGGGGTACCCATTCTTCTGGTAGAACTATTCTTTCTCGCTTTCTTTTTCTTTTTTCTTCTTTCCAGTTTTTCTTTCTTCTTTCACACACTTATTCTCGATTTTAACCACAACATAAGAATTTCCTTCAGCTTCCCTTTTTTTCGTCACATTCTGTTTCCACGACCTTTCATCTCTAACTCCTTTTTTGCTAACTTTTTTACTTTTATTCTTTTGCGAACTGTCATCACTTTCAGAGTCATTCTCGATTAGGGTAGAAAGCTCAGCACGTTTGTCTTCTGGCACGGAGACCGAAGCCTAAGAACCATGTACCGTGGGTGTATTGGGGAAGCCCGACAGAGAAAATCGCCCACCACTAGGTCGGGACAAAAATCAGGATCGTGGTCTGAATCATCAAGCTGTTCACTTGAACTACTGCTAGACATTTTACTGATTTATAAAAAGAAAGAGGAAAATTATTGGAATTTACTTTTGCTCCACTGATAGTAAAAAACGGGCCACAACTGATAGCAAAGAATTCTCCAAATATGCCAACAGTCCAACACAATAGTGACGGCACTACTCATTCATTGTTTGCAAATCCAACATGTGTAACTATGACAGGTGCCGCATCGAAGCGGCAGAAATATGATCTAACTAAATGGGGTAGCCCCGGAGCTGCCTCCTTTTTGTACCCAATTAAAGTAAGAGGTATATGCAAGTTCCATATAACCCTGGTACAAATGAAAGGTTCTACCTCGTTGTTGCACCAAACGATGGCGCATCCTTTTGTTAGTGTGTTACGCTGTAAAACTACAAATCATAAAAAAGTGGAGCTACCGCGTTTTTACACCGGTGTCTTCAATTGTGAACTAGGGTATCGAATTGTAGAGGTCGGTAGGGGCGGCAAAATTTGGATAGCCTACTGGCGGCAAATATGTAAATCCGCCACTGTGAAAGCGCAAAATAATATTTAGATTTTTTTAATGAATAGAATATGTATAACAAAGGCCATCTAATAAAGCTATTTCCTCTATTGTCATGTCAGGGAAACGTCAGGGAATTTCTTTTTAGCAAATCGCGGGGAACAAGCTTTAGGCCTTTTATTGATTGTTAGTTAATGATTTAAGCGGAGATTGTTGTTAATTAAAAAAAATATAGGTATGTTCATAAATAAACTTTCCTTTAGGAGAAGGCAATTGCTTTCAATTGAGGAAGCTTGGAACCTGCCAATATCGGCCGAGATGTCGTCAAGGCAACAGCAACAACCGCCGCCGTCACGGAGTTCAACTCAGTTTCAGAAAAGCTACGGGCAAGCAGCGCCTCAAGGACCTCCTCCTCCATATCCTAGTCCTAGTGGCGCTTCTGGGAAACGGTTTAAGACCGAGCCAGATTCGAAAATTCCATCCAATACAGTGCAGCCGAATTTTATGCTAACGCAACAACAAATTAATCTTCTGAACCATTTGCAAGCCAATGCAGCGACTTTAACGCAACCCCAGCAGAACATCATGAGGCAGTTGCAACATCAATACAATCTGATGCAACAGCATTTACGAAATCAGGCGAGTCAAAACCAAAATAGGCCTCTGACATCGCCATTAGGTGTTGGAGCGAGGGGTGGACCGACCCCTCCTTATGGAGGTGCCATCCAACTAGGATCTCCATTGAATACTGCTAAAAGTTTTTCACCAGGCAGTCAAATTAATATAACACCCTCATTTCTACACGGACAACAGCACGACTTGGATGTAGAAGCGGAACTAAAAGACTTGCTTTCACAAAAGGATCTCGCGACAACTTTGGCTGAGAATTTGTTGAAACACTTTGGGTCTGATGCTATTGATGATGTCAAGGAGGAAGCTGATTCTACCACGCCTTCTACTCCCGCATCAATACCAACAGGTAATTTTAAAATTATTATTCAAGGGTACATATAATTCAAAAAAACATTTTCTCTTTCAGAACCAGCGATCAAAGCTAAATCAACCACCCTATCATCAGGACCTTTTTCACCATCGAATGTCGAGGCAAAAACGGAACCCGTGGAACCTAAAAAGAGAAGAACAAAGTCTCCAACTCAAGACAGCATCCTCACAGTCAAATCTGAGCCTCCATGGGACTTTGAGGCTCTCCAGTCATCAGAAAAGAGACCTCGTATCGACTATAGCATTGAGATGAATGCTGAGACTATTTTAAAGTTATGCAAGTAAGTTTACAGCATTTCCTTGACCAGGCTGAAAAATTATTTAGCCCAAGACGTAATAAAGAAAATCACATGATAAAGTCCTGTCCTGAGAACAAAATTTTAATTCATTATTTTTCGTCCTAGATACCATCAGAATAACTTCAGCAACATTTGTATTGAGAACTACATAAAAAATAACTTTCCCGTCGCAATTTTAAAATTATTGAATTCATTGAAAAATTGAAAATTTTTAAGGTTTATTTATTACCTATTTAGTAATCTTTATGCGGCATTTCCCATAATTATCCCTATTATTTATTTTAAACTGTCCTGCATCTGTGGAGGCGCAGAAAAAAATTTTGTTACGAGAGAATCTACATTGATGGAGGATATGCTTAGAAGTACTTATACGTAAATATAGTATAAATATGGCTATGTTAAGTTTTGTATAGATATTGCATTACTAAGATATATATCCTTTAAATTACATAGTATCCTGTTTATATATACAGTCCATAAAAAAGTTTAGAACTTGTGGGTAACGTTATTAGCTCTGTTCGCACAAGAATCACAAACCAGTCAGAGCCAATGAAATTGCTGGAAACCAGTTGGCAAACTGTCACGTTACCAAATAGCTAAAACTCGATTGGCGGTGATCGGTTTGTGATTTCTGTACGAACAGAGCTATTAGTCTTTATTTCTCAAAAAGTTATATTTTTCGTACTAGTCAGCCCGGATTGTCCGATTTTTGGTTACACTGTAAAAAATATTACTGTTTGTAAACCCGGACTAACTTATAAACGATGTCAACAACAAGCAAGGGCCAAAATTAGGAAGTTTCCTATTTCAAAAATATTGAGTTTTAACATCATTTAATAGTCTTTCACTTAACTAGTCAAACAAAAAAAATCATCTCGATATCTTCAAAATTGACGAATTTCATATATGTTAAATTTTTAATTACTACGCATCCGGCTTGTGGCAACTCGTGACGTCAGAATACACAACATTGTCGCGAGGCTAGCTGCCTGCTGCTGCTTTCGCGTGTTTACTTTACATGTAGGTATTATTTTAGTATGCTCATGTTCATTGTGATGTTTATTGAGTGAGATCTGCATTTCTCGTTTTTTTTTGCAATATGATACTGTGAAAATGGAAGGTTTTGTTCGTGGGGATTCAACAAACCTACCCAAAGTTGATATTTTTGATATGATAATGGATTTTTTGCGAATAATCTGTCATACAGTAGTGCCGGGATCCGAGGAGCTAAGCTTTCAAAGTATGTTTGACCTAGGTTGTAGCCGTTCTTATACCCTCTTTTGACACTAGGTAAATCCATTAATTCTTTTAATTAATTTATTTGTTTATTATTGTGAGTTGTGTTGTATGAATAATTTACCTTACAAACAATTATTTTCACTGCACTTTCAGGAATATTTGTTGATGTACTGTACATGTATGGAGCATGGAGCTGATTAGTTTTTGGTTCTCATTGGAGTAGGGCTTGAGGGTCAAATATGGTGAAAAATATTTTCAAAATTTAAAAAAATCGTTCAATTTTCAGTAAACTTTTATAAATATTTTGTCGCGGTAAATGTCTGTCTGTAATTAGTTTTTGGTACTCATTGCCGTAGAGCTTTAAATTTTTAGGGGATTCAATTTTGAAAAAGAAGTCCAAAAACAGTTCCATTTTATTAAAATGTTGTTTGAGAGTTTTTGTGCGTTTACCATTTATAAAAACATTACACTTCTTTCAGGATTTTGTCTTGGGGGAGGCTGATGTGTCTTGAGGGAGGGCTGATATGTGTCTTGGGGGGGGGGGGGGTGAATAATGCAATTCGATGGATTTCTTCAATTATAAGTGCACTTTTTTAATTTTTGTGTGTTTAGGATGTTGGTATGGGGGGAGGGGGTTACGGCCCACAGCCCCTCCCCTGGGTGCGCCACTGCAACTGAATATAAAAGTCTTTTAATTCCGTTGGAATTTAGAATGTCTGGATTTATTCGCAAAGTTTATATCTGAAGCTTGTTTTAAATCGCTAAAAATTAAGTTAATTATATTGATTGATTGTGTGTGAGATTAAGTTTTATGTATCTGGTTTAAACCAATTAGCCAGCAGCTTTTTTGAAGAATAATATAGATTTAATTCTTTTCTTCAAAATGTTTCAAAAAATAAGTTACTTCTTCAGCGCGTACATCGTGTAACCCATAGATAAAGTAAATGATGGAAAATTAGATGTTGATACCCTTTTTGTATTGCATATCTATTATAAATATCTTCTAACATATCCTCACGTTTAATTATATTCGAAAATATGTCAGATTTATCAAAAATGTTTATTGGGACTAGTTACACTGGTATTGGTGCATTTTGGAACAATACAGTACTTATACGAATCTGTTATCTTAGGCATGAGTTTGCTTCTCAAACGATTAAAATGTCAAACAACGACGTTATACAGTGTCCGGTCCGGTAAGAATAATACTAAATATTAAACGGGCGCCTATTCCGCTCTTGACCGAGTCGTATGTTGTGACGTCATCGCGCCTCAGCCAACGTGAGCGTGGCATCTCAAACTTTGGAGTACTATAACATTTTTATTTCTACAGATAATTAAAAAAGAAAAATACAGACATTTTTTACATTTTGAGGACTAGTAAGAGAAAATGAAAAAAATGGAAACATCCTAATTGGTGCCGTTTCAGTCCGTTTTGTCTCAAGTTCCTTACAACATCTGTTTTTAAACTTAACATCTGCTATATGGTGAATTTATGTCTCCTTGTGATGGGATGCTTATATTGTCACCTATTTCTAGGACCGAGGGGATTAATGGTGACATAAGCGGTTCTATTATGTCGGACAATGCTCCTCCGCCATCCCCTCCAGATCCGCCATCTGTACAGCTCGCCCATCAGCAGCTAATTCCACCAACACCTTCCGTTTACTTGGATAACAAGAAACACGCATTTAGTCCCCAACTTCAAGAGTTTTGTTTGAAGCACCCTATAGCCGTCGTCAGAGGACTAGCGTCAGCACTTAAACTTGACCTGGGGCTCTTTTCAACTAAGACTTTAGTAGAAGCAAACCCAGATCACAGTGTGGAAGTGAGGACGCAGATCCAACAGCCGTCAGATGAAAACTGGGATCCCCAAACGGGGAAGAAAGTATGGGCTTGCATATCACATCGTTCTCACACCACCATTGCAAGATACGCCCAGTATCAAGCATCTAGTTTTAAGGAGAGTTTGAGGGTAAGTCAGATGGAAAGCTGTACACATACTATCTAGGGTATGGTTGGTTGGTGCAATAGCCAAATCCTATTAGTTGTAGACAGCTTTCATACATCGTTGTTACTACTTTACAGGAGGAAAGGGAGAAGACTCAAGCAGGACTGTCTGACTCAGATTCTAAGGATTCTACGCAATGTGGTGGAAAAAGACGAAAACCAAATATTTCTGTGACGCCGTCTTCCATTACTAAAAACCTTAAAGAACACAAAACTCTGAAGTATGTGTTTTAATCCTTTTTTGTTTTGTAATTCTTGTGGAGTTCTGAACGTAAACTTGTTTAGAAGCATTAATAGAATGTTCCTTCTTTGTTTTTAGGTTCGGTACCAATGTGGATCTATCAGATGAAAGAAAATGGCGGCCGCAGCTTCAGGAACTAATGAAACTACCCGCGTTCGCAAGAGTTGTATCAGCTGCAAACATGCTCTCCCACGTTGGCCATGTAATTTTGGGAATGAACACGGTTCAGCTTTATATGAAAGTGCCTGGAAGTAGAACGCCTGGTCACCAAGAAAATAATAACTTTTGCTCTATAAATATCAATATCGGTCCTGGAGATTGTGAGTGGTTTGCTGTTCCTGATGCCTATTGGGGCGCTATCTGTAGGTAAGTTAAAAAAATACGTCTTTCCTTTACCGCATCGGAAAATTTGAGGAATTTCTCTGGCGGCGCACAGTGTAATGAAATGGAAAATTCGTGGACATTGGTACTTTACTTCGCTGTTTTGCAAGAATTGTTGTAGGTATAAAATTTAGACCTACGTAGTACCTTACTAGGTACCGATACATATACAGGTACCGGTAAATATAATTATTTTTCGACAAAAAAAAATACTTTTTCGGTTTAAAGCAACCAAGTTTAATAGACTTAAATATTAATTATAAAAAACATGATTTAATTAACCTAATTTTCACAATCTGAGCTGGAGACTGATCTATCAGAATTGTCTTCCTCAAAGTTAGTTTTTTAAAAAAGTGTTTCGGTTTCTGAGAACAGGTAATTTTTTTTTCGCAGTATATTCCGGTCTAATAAAGGAAATAAGGATATTTGAAGAAATTAACAAGTTGTACAGTATATCCTCAATATTCTTGGTCCGTCCTCGCTTTCTCAGAATTTACGAAACTATTTATTTCGAGCTTCGGATGCCTCTTCAGATAAATATTCAACAGGAATATGAGAAATGTTCTCGCAAATTCCTGCCCCATGTATTCATAACATGTGAACACTTGATTGCATATAGTACCAACTATATAATGACACATACAGCTTCGTAGTATCTGTCAAATATTCTCGAAAAGTATCAACATTTAAGTTTTGACCCGAAGAAAGCGCTTGAAGCATTACAGCAAATTTTTTAATTAAATTTTTGTTCAATCCAGTGATTGCTGCTGAATTTTCGTAATGTCGGAAATAAGTTCCAGCAGAGTTGCCGTCGCTTGTAGTGCCCTCACTCTGTTTTACAACATCTATAGTAGCAGCGGCGTGCAGTGAAATTTCAAAGTTGTATATCTCTGTTCCTACTTGCAGGAAGGGTAGGTACCAAATTTAGGGGTTTTAATAGTGAGCCCACTGGGAATGTTTTGGTAAAGAAAAAAAACATTTTGTAATTTGCGAAAAAAGTTGAAGTTTTGCATTGCTTCTACTGGGAAAAAAATGAACATGTTTAGGTATTTTATTTATTATTTTTTCTAAACAAATTTTACATCATTTTGTCGAGAATTTTTAAATTTTAAGAGAAAAAAATGTGTTAGTAGAAAATTATAGTCATTTTATTTTTTTTTTAATTTTATTTTAGGTTTCAAAAAATTCAAATGACTATCTTTCTACAAACACATTTTTTTCTCTTAAAATTTAAAAATTCTCGACAAAATGATGTAAAATTTGTTTAGAAAAAATAATAAATCAGCAGTGGAAAAAATGCAAAAATTCAATTTTTTTCGCAAATTACAAAATGTTTTTTTTTCTTTACCAAAACATTCCCAGTGAGCTCACTATTAAAACCCCTAGATTTGGTACGGTTCCTGTAAGAAGGAACAGAGATATACAACTTTGAAATTTCATTGCACGCCGCTGGTTAGTAGTCCCAAGTTCATTTCGAAAATCATTTTGTATTTTCTTTTTTCTTTGCTTGGGTTTGCATCCTTAATGGCATCCTTAGTTAAATTACAAAGCGTACTTAATGAGTTAACTTATTACCTACTTCTTAGAACATTATTTAATAACGTAAAAATTTAAAACAGAGTTTAATAACGTATTTTTAAAACTATGTAGGTAGGTACTTAGATTCATGAATATTTCATTTAATATTATTCTAGCCACTCTTCTTAGTAAAAATTAAATTAGTTTAAATTTACTTGTACCTTCTTAGAAAATTTAATATAATTAATAACATACCTGGAAAATCTTCAAAGCGGCATTAAAAAGCAACTTTCCCGCATGTGCGACATTACTAAAGAAAAATGAATTTTTTTCAATAATCGGACAAAGTCGGATGAGATTTTTGGATATTGGATAAGAGTTGTGTAATCCTCTAATGTATGTGACAACTTGGGCATATTTAGGCATTTTTTTAAAAGTCACACCAAACTTTATTTTTCTTCGACTAGGACCACGATTCTTTAAAATTCCATATGCGAGTAAACTTTCCAAATATTTCCTCTAAAATTTGGAAATATCGAGAGAAGTTAGCATACTACAGCTAAAACAAAAATTGCTTTACATTTTTTATAAAACACATAATATGGATTTTTTTAACTTATTTTCGCATCATTTTAATTGCTCTCATATAAGTCAAGTTTCTGCGTAAAAAGGAAGTACTTTACGATGATACATTTGAAAAAAGCTGGTAAAAGACTAAACTCCAGACATTTTATGAATTATCTAGAGACAAAACGAATTAAAATTCGACAAAATTCTGCCCTATATCCACAAAATATCAAATCCGTTACACTGTGCGGCGTTGATATTTTTAAATTAATCTTTGGGTCATATGTACTAGGTACTTATTTATTTTTAAGGCTATGTGAACACCACCAAATAAACTACCTCCATGGATCTTGGTGGCCGGTACTAGAAGATCTTTACAAAGCTAACATACCGGTCTACAGGTTCCTCCAGAGACCGGGAGACTTGGTTTGGGTGAATGCGGGATGCGTTCACTGGGTCCAAGCAGTTGGCTGGTGTAATAATATTGCCTGGAACGTAGGTCCCTTGACCGCCAGGCAGTACCAGTTGGCAATAGAAAGATATGAGTGGAATAAACTACAAAGCTTTAAAAGTATCGTGCCTATGTTGCACCTTTCTTGGAATCTTGCAAGAAATATTAAAGTTTCCGACAGGAAATTGTTCGAATTAGTTAAGTAAGTGTTTAAATTTTAATTTTTCTGCTCTTTCCACTACTTTCCAGCTTGATTTTCTAAAATGACTAAAATATTGTGACCAAATTTAGTGAATATATTTAATATTTTCTCTTTTTTCCAGGACTTGTTTACTTAGATCATTAACGAAATGCAGTAGAATACTAGAGTTTGTTAAAGATAGGGGAGTAGAGGTTAAGTTTCACGGAAGAGGGAAAAATGAGGCTTCGCATTATTGTGGGCAATGTGAGGTAAGCTTTTTTTATATATTTGACCGTTAAGGCATTTTTATAATTAATTTAGTATTTTTGCAATTTATTGTGTTTAAAATGCCCCAATAATAGGAATTGTTACTTAAGGCGTATACAGAGTGTTTGCGTTACGTCGAGCTACACAAAAGTATATACTCGATGTTCGAGATAAGGAAGGCCAGTATGGGGATCTCGCTTGTTAGAAATACAAAAAAGTTGCGTAATTAAAAAACTAATAAAGTGGTATTCCGAAATTTTTTAGATTATTTTTCATTTTCGAGTTAGTTTGAAAAAATTAAATTTTCGAATTTTAAATTTAATTTTTTTCTGGCGGTAATATGAAAGGTAGGACAAAACGAATAAATCTCCTTTATAGCAACTTTTAATGAACTTAAAGATTACGTTACATTTTTTTTATTCGGCGTTTCGTCTCTGTGCAGCGATCCTCAACTTAATTTTTTTAAATACGGTCCTGATTTTTTTATGTCAAATTTTAGAAGGCCTTTTTATTTTAAATTCAACAGTGGTTACACATTATGGTTAAATTACTTTTTGAGTCTTTTTTTACCATTATTAAGAAATTTCTGTGATACGGGCCTGTCTCCTAGAATATTTCATACATTGTTCAAGATTTTGTAATTTAATGAAGAAAATTATGAAGCATACTCAGTCTTTTTAATTTCTTATTTTAATTATGGATTGTAAATAAGAAAAATAATCAATTAATTACTGTTGAAAAACATTTGTTTTCCAAACGTATAATACCTAGTTAGGATTAAAAACATCTAGAGTTGCCTTAACCAGGCGCGGCCCGTGAAATTTTAAAGTTGTATGTCTCTATTACTACTTATCGGCCCATGCCATGTTCAGGGTTTTTAATAGTGAGCCTACTAGGAATGTTTTGGTAAAGAAAAAACAACAAAAAAACCTGGGAAAGAAATTAACACGCTTAGGTATTTTATTTATTATTTTTTATAAACAAAGTTTACATCATTTTGTCGACAATTCTTAAATTTTAAAAGAAAAAAATGTATTAGTAGAAAGTCATAGTCAGTTGATTTTTTTTTTAAATTATATTTTAGGTTTGAAAAAATTCAAATATTTTCCACTAACACATTTTTTTCTCTCAAAATTTAAAAACTGTCGACAAAATGATGTAAAATTTGTTTAGAAAAAATAATAAATAAAATACCTAGACGTGTTCATTTTTTTCTTAGGAGGGGCACACCAAAATTCAACTTTTTTTCGCAAATTACAAAATGTTTTTTTCTTTTCCAAAACATTCCCAGTGGGCTCACTATTAAAACCCCTAAATTTGATACGGGTCCTGTAAGTGGGAACAGAGATATACAACTTTGAAATTTCCCCAGCCGCCACTGTTTACAATCCATAATTAAAATAAAAAATTAAAAAGATTAAACATGCTTCATTATTCTCTTCATTAAATTACAAAAGCTGGAACAATGTATGAAATGTTCTAGGAGACGGGTCCATATCACAGAAATTTCTTAATGTTGGAAAAAAACTGAAAACGTAATTTAACCATAATGTGTAGTATACTGTTAAATTCAGAATAAAAAGGGCTTCTAAAATTTGACATAAAAAGTCAGAACCTTATTTAAAAATATGAAGTTAATGATCGCTGCTGACATACCAGCCAAAATTCAAGGAATCCAACAGCGGCACTCGATTTGAAGGAAAAGTAATTCTTTCATAACAAGAATTGGTAGTAAAAATTCTGGTTGCAAAACTCTCTTTGGTTCTGTTATTCAAAATTCACTTTTTGCTCTTTTTAGCCAATTAAAATATTTCAATTGAGTCACGTGACAGTAACCACATGTCACATGTCACTTCCCTCAAACTAAAGATAATGATTATTGATTCTAATCCCGGTACTTCTAAGCACAGAAAAATGTTGCTCAACATTTAATCAGGAAAATATTGAAATTAAATTTATTTTATATACATTTTGTAATATTTTTCGAAATAAATAATGTTGCTTGGCATTTAAATATCTTTGTCATTCTTAGTTTAGAAGCCAGATGCAAAATTGTTAAACCTCCCTGCAAAACTCACCCTTATTTACTTCTTTAAAAACCAATTTTTAATTTTCCTGTAGCTTGTGATCAGTGGCGGCTGGTGAAATTTCAAAGTTGTATATCTCTGTTCATACTTACAGGACCAGTATCAAATTTAGGGGCTTTAATAATGAGCCCACTGGAAATGTTTTGCTAAAGAAATAAAAAACATTTTGTAATTTGCGAAAAAAAGTTGAATTTTTGCTGCACCCCCCCATAGGAACAAAATGAGCGCGTTTAGGTATTTTATTTATTATTTTTTCTACACAAATTTTACATCATTTTGTCGAGAATTTTTAAATTTTGAGAGAAAAAAATGTGTTAGTAGAAAGTTATAGTCATTTGAATTTTTTTAAACCTAAAAATACAATTGACTATAACTTTCTGCTAACACATTTTTTTGTCTTAATATTTAAAATTCCTCGACAAAATGATGTAAAATTTGTTTAGAAACAATAATAAATAAAATACCTAAACGCGTTAATTTTTTTCCCATGGGGGGTGCACCAAAAATTCAACTTTTTTTCGCAATTTACAAAATGGTTTTCTTCTTTACCAAGACATTCCCAGTGGGCTCACTTTTAAAACCCCTAAATTTGGTACGGATCCTGTAAGTAGGAAAAGGGATATACAAATTTGAAATTTCACCAGCCGCCACTGCTTGTGATGTAAATAATAATAAATTATTAAAATTTTATTTTCCACAAGTTTTACAAAATTTTTTCTTGTCGTAGATTGAGGTATTTAATATACTTTTTATTCGAGAACAAGAAAAAAGGCACGTAGTCCATTGTATGGATTGTGCCAGAAAGCAATCACCCAACCTAGAGGGTTTCGTTTGTTTGGAAGAATACAAAATGCAAGAATTATGCGAAGTTTACAATAATTTTATTTTGTACAGCAACTTGTCAAGTTCTGATCCATATAGACTCATGTAAAATTGAAAGTAATAAAATACAACCTTCACTGCCACTTGTAACTGATGTACAACTATTATTAGGTACGTTTTGCTTGTCATATACTTGTAAAAAAAATGAAAAGTGATATTCTTGTAAGAGAAAAGTTATTTTAACGTAAAATGTACATAAAAATCTGTGAATATTTTCATTAAATTTAGCACATACAGTAAATAAATATCTTATCTTGCTTAGTTGGGTTTAAGACTAACCCAAGAAACAGTGATCTCAAATTAATTAGTTAAATCAAACTGTAAATACCTTGAGAATAAATAATTTATTTTACCATTGACTTTATAGGATTATTGTATTTATAAATTTATAGTTTTTTTTTTTCTGTTAAATATTCAGATTTATATTCGATTTATTTAAGTCTCTTATTGTGTTCCTTTAATTTTGTTAATATTTATTTTTATTTTAGGACATTATATTATGTAGCTGTAATTTCTTTGCAGATTTGTAATTTGTGTCAAAATTCTCCACCAATTTAAAAAAAAAATTAATCCAATAAAAACTACGCGTAATATTTCAAGTGCAGGTTTTAATAAAAAAAAAATACTGTTCCTTTCAAATAAAGACCATATTTCTTTTTCTTTCTTACTCTTAAGATCGGGCGGTCTTGTGAAAAGAAGTGCAGTAGCGGTTGATGAAATTTTATAGTTCTTTATCTCTGTTACTCCTTACGGGACCCATGCCAAGTTCAGGTTTTTTAATATTGAGTCTACTAGGAATGTTTTGATAAAGAAAAAAAATTGTAATTTGCGAAAAAAAGGTTGAATTTTGACTGGAAAAAATTAACACGTTTAGGTATTTTATTTATTATTTTTTCTAAATAAGTTTTACATCATTTTGTTGAAAATTATTAATTTTGAAGAGAAAAAAATGTGTTAGTAAAAAGTTATAGTCATTCGAATTTTTTTAAAATTATATTTTAAGTTTAAAAAAATTGAAATGACTATAACTTTCTACTAACACATTTTTTCTTTTCAAATTTAAAATTTTTCGACAAAATGATGTAAAATTTGTTTAAAAAAATTAATAAAATACCTAAAACGTGTTCATTTTCTTCCCAGGGGGGGGGGGGGGGGGATCTGCTGCCACTGGACAGACTATTCTTATTACTGAGCATCAATAAAAAATACAGGTTCTTTTGATATTAACTTCTGACGATTTTAAAGGTTAGTAAGTATACAAAGAATTATGTCAACGGACTAATTTTTAAGATACTACTAATACATTGCTAGTAGACAAGCGCGGCCCGTGAAATTCTAAAGTTGTATATCTATGTTGCTACTTATGGGACCCATGCCAAGTTCAGGTTTTTAAATGGTGAGCCTACTACGAATGTTTTAGTAAAAAAATTTTTTTTTATAATTTTCGAAAAAAAGTTGAATTTTTGAATTGACCCACCTGGGAAAAAAATTAACACGCTTAGGTATTTGATTTATTATTTTTTCTAAACAAATTTTAAGCCATTTTGTCGAGAATTCTTACATTTTAAGAGAAAAATGTGTTGGTATAGTCATTTGAATTTTTTGAAACCTAAAATATAGTTTTAAAAAAATTCAGATGACTGTAACTTTCTACTAAAACATTTTTTTCTCTTAAAATTTAAGAATTGCCGACAAAATGATGTAAGATTTGTTTAGAAAAATAATAAATAAAATACCTAAGCGTGTTAATTTTTTCCCAGGTGGGTCAGTTCAAAAATTCAATGTAGTTTTCGCAAATTACAAAATATTTTTTCTTTACCGAAACGATCCTAGTAGGCTCACTATTTAAAAAACCTGAACTTGGCATGGGCTCCATAAGTAGCAACAGAGATATACAACTTTAAAATTTCACTGGCCGCGCGTGAATTTCTTATTGTAAAATTCAGGCGCGGCCCGTGAAATTTCAAAGTTTTATGGGACCCATGCCAAATTCAGGTTTTTTAATAGTGAGCCTACTAGGAATGTTTTGGTAAAGAAAAAAACTATTTTTCAATTTGCGAAAAAAAGTTGAATTTTTGAATTGACCCACCTAGGTAAACAATTAACACGCTTGGATATTTTATTTATTATTTTTTCTAAACAAATTTTACATCATTTTGTCAACAATTCTTAAATTTTAATAGAAAAAAATGTGTTAGTAGAAATAGTCATTTGAATTTTTTATTAAATTATATTTATTATTTATTAAAAATTCAAATGACTATAACTTTCTACTAACACAGTTTTTTCTCTTAAAATTTAAGAATTGTCGACAAAATGATGTAAGATTTGTTTAGAAAAAATAATAAATAAAATATCTAAGCGTGTTAATTTTTTACCCAGGTGGGTCAATTCAAAAATTCAACTTTTTTTCGCAAATTACAAAATATTTTTTTTCTTTACCAAAACATTCCTAGTAGGCTCACTATTAAAAAAACCTGAATTTGGCCTGGGTCCCATAAGTAGCAACAGAGATATGCAACTTCGAAATTTCACGGGCCGCGCCTGGTAAAATTACCAGTGACGGCTGGTGAAATTTCAAAGTTGTATATCTCTGACCCGGGCACGTGATCGGTCGTACTGTTTACAATGATAGGTCATGTGTCCGTCAAAAATTCCGAGCAAAACGATGGAAAAGATTGAATTGCGGAACGCGCTATTAATTGCTTCGAAAGTGTATTTATTTTAGTTTTGCTCAATAATAAAAATAGTCTTCGTCTTTTCACAAGACCCCCGTAGACCCCAAGGATTTACTGAAGAATAATTTAATGGCTATTTTTTAAAACTTTTTTTAAAGAGTTTTTACACATGTTATAATTCTGTTCTATTTACTTGAATGAACTTTACACTTAGTAAAACTGTAGGCAGGTGTGAATGGTTTTATTTTAGTGTTTTACACTGCCATTTTGTGATAAAATACTGCCCGACAAACAAAATTTTTCAACGCTGGGGCTGAGGTATGCAACTGATTGTTCAAACTATATTTTTTTAATTAAAAGTCTTCGGTTATCATTGACGCAACTTTTCAGGGACATCAGGGACTAGTAGAGTAAGTAATTGAAAAAGTTAATTCGCAAATCTAAGTTCTTATAAATAGAAAAATGTTAAGAATGCAAACGATGACTATGTGACATTAGGAATTAGGGTGCTTCGTTTTAGACGACTATTTTTTTTGGTCCATTGACGGAATAATGTCATAAACATATAAAAAAACATTATTACCAAAGATGAGCTCTTAATTTTAATTTTAAGTAAGTACTCGCTAAATGAATTTGAAAATTTCCCATTTAATTAACACGTAAATTTTATTTTTTTTTCAATTATCTATAGCTTTGCGACATTTCATGATATTTAATTGGCAATAGGTGGAAATTACAGAGGAATCTTTCCTCTTTAAAAGTGCCTGTAGCCAATTTATGTTTTGTAACCGACCTCGCCAGTAAAAAATCTTGAAGCCAATTTTTTCTCGAATTTCTTGTTTTCTTTTTTTATTTTTCTCGTAAACCACTAACTTTACAAAAAAATTTATTGGGGTTTTTTTATAGGGAATTTAATTTCCTGCAAGAAAATTTATGTAAGCCATAACCTTAGAGCTAGTAGTTTTGGAGATAAATCCAATTAAACATCTCAAAATTTGAAAAATCGCTGTTTTATCCAAGATTTTAGTACTTCTTAATGAAATCATTGCTGAAAAAATACATAATGAATAAGAATGAAATATAAAAATATATATTACACATTGGTAAGTAATCACCAAATATATTTCGTGCAATATGAAGCCGTTTCTTATTACTGTATTACTGCTAAATATGTATTTACCAGTATATATTATATATTTCTTCAGCCTTAATGTTAAAAGTATTGAAATCTAGCATACGGTAATAAGAAACGGCTTCATATTACACGAAATATTTTTGGTGATTACTTACCAATGTGTAATATATATTTTTATATTTCACTCTTATCCATTATGTATTTTTTCAGCAATGATTTCATTAAGAAGTACTAAAATCTTGGATAAAACAGCGATTTTTCAAAGTTTGAGATGTTTAATTGGATTTATCTCGAAAACTACTAGCTCTACGGTTATGGCTTACATAACTTTTTTGTAGGAAATTAAATTCCCTATAAAAAACTTCAATACAATTTTGTTGGAAAGTTAGTGGTTTACGAGAAAAATAAAAAAAAAACAAGAAATTGGAGAAAAAATTGGCTTCAAGATTTTTTTACTGGCGAGGTCGGTTACAAAACATAAATTGGCTACAGGCACTTTTAAAGAGGAAAAATTCCCCTGTAATTTCCACCTATTGCCAACTAAATATCATGAAATGTCGCAAAACTATAGATAATTGAAAAAAAAAAATTACGTGTTAATTAAATGGGAAATTTTCAAATTCATTTAGCGAGTACTTAAAATTAAAATTAAGAGCTCATCTTTGGTGAGAATTTTTTTTTATATGTTTATAACATTATTCCGTCAATGGACCAAAAAAAAATAGTCGTCTAAAACGAAGCACCCTAATGTGACATAGCAGCGAACTCGGATTTTGGTTTAAGGAAAGCTATAACTCTTAGTGTAGAATAAGGTATAGGTATGTAGTAAACAAATCGGTGTAAGTTTTAAACAGCAACGAATTAGATTGAACCTATTGTTGTTACTGTAGAAGCATCGGAATTCTTAGAGCTTTATTAGCCTCTGTTGTATTATACATTAGGAGTTAGTGCCTAAAAATTAAATCTAAATTACAAACTGGGGTTGCATTGCAACATTTGTTCGTGCGTTGTTTCCTTTCTAATCATTTTTCAGAGATATAAAAAAGTCTTATTCAAAAAGTAGGTATTCAGTTTATTGTATAATGCTCAGCCCTAGTAACCAGACGGAGCCTGGGTTAACAGTGCCTTCATCTCTAATTGTCGAAAAGCTCTCAACACAAAGAAAAGATGGGTTCATATTTTTTGCATTCGTGACCAAAATTTGGTATAGCTAGTCGACATACTGTATATATTGGTTAGATAATCTGGAAAGAACTAGCTCAATTTTTCTATGTAATTTCTAATAAATCGTAATTAATTCTATTAAAAAGTGTTTTTATCATCATTATGAGAAGTCTGATTTTGATTGTGTATTGCCTAGGTTTTAATCTGTAATTGTAGATTGTATTTATATTCGCATTAATAAAACGAAAAATTTATTTTGTCTGTTTTATTTGCAGAGTAACACCCTAGTAGTTAGAGATCTTAACTAGATTGGATAGACCGCCTAATCGCCCCACGAGGGGGCTCTATAAGGTCGGTAATATCATCATTGTCATGCCCTGAAAATTTCGTGTTCCTAGAGCAGGTATTAAGATATCACACTCCTTCGGACTGATGATGCAGATTAGACTAGTGATGTAAGGATACGTATCCAAAAATCCGTTGGATCCGAATATTAAAAGAATCCGGATTATCCGGAACCGGCCGAGAACTTGAATACGGATTCGGAATCAAAATAAATTCGCATCGGGTGGTTACTAATGCAAAGTGCAAAGAGAAAACGGAATCGAGTGTAAGCGAACAACACGGTCTGCGATTTGGCATATTTAATAGTGTGCTTTCTCTTTCTAATGACATTTCCTAAAAAAAGATGGCATAGTTATCGGGGTAACGGGTATCATATGAGATGAGACCCATTGGTTAAACTAGTCCCGCCTCACCCGAACCGAATTCAAACGAGAACGGCGCGACGCGGTGCCTTCTTATCCCTAAACTTCGACTTCGACTGGTATGATACCGATACCGCATCGACCTACCTAGCCGTGTATCCGGATAGAAAATGTTTTAGTCTGTTGCATGCATACGTATACATGATCTGTAATAGTGTTGTAAATATCCGTATTCATTAGATATCCGAATCATACGGAATCGGAATCAGCTAATATCCGTATCCATTATCCGAATACGAATCCATTTCTTGACCCGCGCGAAAGCGGTTACAGATCATGTATACGTATGCATGCAACAGACTAAAACATTTTCTATCCGGATACACGGCTAGGTAGGTCGATGCGGTATCGGTATCATACCAGTCGAAGTCGAAGTTTAGGGATAAGAAGGCACCGCGTCGCGCCGTTCTCGTTTGAATTCGGTTCGGGTGAGGCGGGACTAGTTTAACCAATGGGTCTCATCTCATATGATACCCGTTACCCCGATAACTATGCCATCTTTTTTTAGGAAATGTCATTAGAAAGAGAAAGCGCAATATCAAATATGCCAAATCGCAGACCGTGTTGTTCGCTTACACTCGATTCCGTTTTCTCTTTGCACTTTGCATTAGTAACCACCCGATGCGAATTTATTTTGATTCCGAATCCGTATTCAAGTTCTCGGCCGGTTCCGGATAATCCGGATTCTTTTAATATTCGGATCCAACGGATTTTTGGATACGTATCCTTACATCACTAATCTGTAACCGCTTTCGCGCGGGTCAAGAAATGGATTCGTATTCGGATAATGGATACGGATATTAGCTGATTCCGATTCCGTATGATTCGGATATCTAATGAATACGGATATTTACAACACTAGATTAGACCGCTCTTCGTAACCGTATCGCTACAGACATACAAACACCTACACGTAGAAACTATTTTTCAAGGTCGTCCGCTCCCCAGACACGTATTTTTACAAATAGTAAGACTTTTCGGACACCCTGTATACACACGTACAAACATAAACATATTAATACAAGTATATTCGATTTGCTTGAAACCTTAGTCGTCGATTGCTCCCTTCCTATAAAAAAATGAAGAAACTAAACAATATGGAAACTACGTATTTCGGCGACCTCTTTCCGACCAGGTATATGGGATTTTGATTTGGATCCATTTTGACCTCGAAAAAAATTAAAAACCGTCAAAAATTTTCATCAAAAATCGTAATTTTCAGTTTTTCCCAAATTTTTCCAATTTCCTGTCGTTTTAGGTATAGGTAAATATATTGCAAAAAGAAAGTATTTGAGATTCTAAAGTTTGACGTATCACACCGTTTTTCTGTCACCGTTTTCGAGCAATGTAGAACTCGATATGGGTCTGCAAGTGACTTTCGGCCTAAAAAAATTCAAAAGTATGACTTCCCATTTTCCGAATATCGCCAATTTCGATAGGGTTCCGAAGCCCCCGGTCTTCTACGACCTCCGAAAATTTAAATCGATTTAATTAAGTTTTGCGACCTGTATCGTGTATCATACGAAATCGCGGAAATTTCGACTTTGACGTTTAATAACTCCGAAACGCGACACCCTGTATAACTGAATTTTTTATCGAAGTTAGACGCACTATCCCTCTATTAACCCAGAAAATTTGGTAGCTCCCGCACTAACCGTTTTCGAGAAAAAAGAAAAAAATTGAAAAAGTGAACATGTCAAAAACCACAACATACGGACAAAGTCAACTTACGGGGGGGGGGGGGGGGGGTGGGTGGAGTTGGGGGGTTATATAGACCGCTTCGCGGTCTATGAAAACACTTAACGCAGAACTTCTATCTGAAAAAATTGTTGTTATCAACACTAAGTTCTTTTATAGTTGCATATTTAGATGTACTCTACTGCGCAGAAACTACTTTAAAAATAATCTTAAAAATCGCAAAAAAAATCAAGAGCTGCGCAATAGCAGAAATAGCTCGGAAATCGATAGAGCTACACGTCTGATTTAAGGGGTTATATACAGTTAGAATTTTCAAAATATCGATTTTTTTTATTTCAGTTTTGTAATGTACCTACATATATTCCAGTACACACACAGAAAATTTCAAGGCAATCCGGCGATTATTGTCGAAGTTACACGCATATTTGTAAAGACGTGTCAGAGCGATTGTACGCTATGTAAAGTGGTTTTGAAACTTTAAACGCGTTTTTCTCAAAACTGTTTGTAAAGTCGGTGACGGAGATTTCTCGGAAACGGCTGAACCGATCAGTCTCAAATTTTAACACGAGCTTCTTAAGTATATTTTTTAGTAATTAATCGAAGGTTTTTTCTCACCGATAAATATTTTTTTATATATAAACAATGTAAGACCAAAATTTTGATCAAAAATCGATTTTTTTTGAGAAGCCGCCATTTTGTCAAAAAAAATTATTTTGCTTATTCCTTCGATTAATTAGAGGATTATACATTACTTTACCGAAATCCGTTTGGTTTTTTCATTTTCGATGATCCAGTACAGAGATATCGTTGTCACCGCAAGATGCCTTTTTTAAGAGGAACTCCTGGAGATCAGCTATAGCAGCTTTCAAAATTCTTATTTTTACAAATACAAAAATCTTAAAATACAGTTAAAAGTTACCATAATATGGGTACAAATCTTCACATTAATAAATTTAAAAGTCTTCTCAGGAAAAATTCTTTGAAAATCGCTTTTTTTAAGCCTCCTAAGTGTATATAACCCCTTAAAAAAAGCAGCAACTAAACTATTTCTAGTGCAAGAAAAAAACTTGGAACTTGTTTATTAAAAATATAAGAATTATTTATTGGTGCATATGTACGCTCTTTGTAAAAAATTCGACTTGTTTAAAAAATAGAGCAGCAAATGAAATATTTGTGCTCCCTGACCGTTGGGTGCCCTGTCGGCAGTCAAGGGATTCAAGAATATTTTAAGGAGGTCTTAATCTATCTGAAAAAAAAAACAAACACATCTGGAGACAATTTTATTTGAAAACGTCAAACTATAAACAATAAAATTTTAACTAGGAGCATTCAAAATTGAAACAAAATAAATATTTTAAGCACAGTGAGACTAGAAATAATCAAGGAAGTAAATAGGATTTTGGAGGGTTAGTCAAGTTGGAAATAGCAGGAGGAGAATTATCCACAGGAGGTTGAGGTTTCGGCTCAGGTTTTTTAAGCAGGGATCCTATCTCTGATAGAATAAATCGAGAACATTTGATCAGAGCAATGTGAGCCATGTACTGCAGAATTAGGGCTCCAAATCCTTTGTATAATCCTGCTGTTCCTTCTTGGACCAGACAGCTATTGTAACAGTCCATGGCACCACTGTAATTTGTTAAAATTGGCAGTACTGAGCGACCATCATCAAGATTGTCAACAATTGTCCTAGTTCCCTAAAAAAACTCAAATATATTAACTTTTGCCTAGGAATTAAGCAACTTCTTCCTTTACCTGCAAATGTAATCGATGAACAATGGTCTCACAAGGATAAAAAGCTATGTCACTTGATACTGTAGCAATCAAAGCTGCTGTCAAATTTATTTCTTGCATTGCTGCAGAATTGCTGATGTCATTTGGTAATGTTCCTGCTTCTTCCCATTTATTTCTATACCTTATGTGCAATAATCTTACTGCAGCACCTCTAACCAACATAGAAAATAAATATTTTGCCAATCCAAGTGTTATTGTGGGTACAATTAATGCCCATATTGGCAACATTCGACCTTTTGCAGGTGCTCCCCAATTAAGCAATCTTATAAAACCTTCTCGAAACACATCTAAAATGCCAGGTCTGTCACTAGCAATTTCACTTTGGACTGTCTCAACAAATGATGCTGAATAGAATGGGGTTACTATTGCCAGACTTAAACTAAAAACATCCATAAATAAATACGAGTCCTAAATAACAAATAAGATTTGTATGAGTTACCATTTCAACATGGTGTGTTGGCAAAACTGTTTTAAGCTACTATGCCAGCCTATTTCCCTAAAAAAGAATTTATCATGATTCTAAAAAGATTAAATATCAATAAAAATATTATAGGGGAAGGTATACTGAAATAACTTTAAAAAAATATATTTTTTCTTACTTCGGCCATGGTGTTAACTTTGATATCAAGTCTTCTATACCTAAAGACATCCCTCTTACGAGAAGAACTGACCCTAGGCCTTTCCACAGCGTGGTTAAGCCTTGCCTTTGATGTAAATGACATACTGTGGGTACTAGAGTAAAAGGTAGCAAATGATATCGGTAGGATGAATGATTTACCTAAAATAACATTTTAAAATGGCCATATATTCTTTAATAACTGTAAAATATTACCTGACATTGCCTTCTCAAAACAAGAAATGGATGGCTTAACAGATTTTCAGTGATAAGGCTGACAAAGGCAACACCTGAACCGATATACCGTTTCACCGTAAGATCTGAAAAGAATGCCATAAGTCAGAACAAAAGGAAGAATAAAGTTTAAGACTTATATATTTTATGTTTTAATGTAACTAGAATAAGCATCAAAGTTTGCTAACTTATAAGAATGTTGATAAAACATTGATTCTTCAAGTTCAATATAACTTTGAACTGAAAACTCATGAAAAATGTTTAAAATGAAGTGAAATACAAGTGTAACTCCTAATTAAACATACCTTCTTGGGAATGCGTGGGCTTGGGAGTTGAATATTGATATAAACGCTCTCTATTTAGTAAATACTCATCGTGAACTGGTAGTCTTCTTGTTAAATCGGGAGCCTCAAAGTAATTTTCCTGCACATAATTTCCATAAGGGTCGGCAATATCTTGAGGATCCATTATTTGTTTCCCAACTTAAATCTTAAAACATTACCTACCAAAATTCGCTAGTTTTTGTGGCTTTTCTTTAAATTTTCTTATTTACAATTAAATTTCTAACCTCTTCATGTTACCTTTGACTTTGACACTACTGTCTAATCACTCGCTGGCCGTGAAATAAGAGAGGATGCTCTGGGGCAGCGGCTCGGAACTGTTCTGCCTGCTCTAATTTCAATTCCCTCTCAATTCTCAACAATGTGGAAAGTTGTATCAATTTGTTTTGGCTCATAATTGATGCAGAAAATGTAGCCAAATGGGTATAAATATGCTAAAATCAATATTTTTTTCTGTTTAGAGTAAATAGAGCAGGCCCAACGAATATCCACAGAACAATAATTTATTTAGATGTCGGACCATTAGCACCGTTCATTGACCAGCGAATTCGCGAATTGGTAGACAAAAGATGGCAGGTAAACGACGATTAATTACAAACATCGTTTACTTACATTGATTTGCAAGTAGACTACCTTCAATAATTTGTAATAGATCACTAATATAATTATGATTTTAAATTTATAGACGCCATAGAAAATTATAATAAGATCTGCGCTGCAGTAGGTTTTTAGAATTTTTGTCATGTATTTATATTTATGGTAAAGGTCAATAATGACCACTTAGCTTGGAAACGACGGTGCCCTGGTGCTCAGTCCTGTATCTGTCTTTTTGCCCCGACAACCTAGAAAGCACACTTTGTCATTTTCATTTAGATCTGAAATTTTGAATTGGAAATGGCTGTACACTGTACATGCTGCCTAAATCTTATATAAACCCAATTTATATAACATTTTCGTAACGTGTATGTATGTACGTAATATTTGCGTAACTTATTGAAGAGGATAAGCATAGTTTACCAAAAAATATATTAGGCTATGCTAAAAAAGAAAATCTAACGGTAAAATGTGTTTACTCCATTGAGGAACCGGAGTCTCATATAATCTTTAATATATTTTTTTTATCTGAGACGGCCCACGTAGACTATAGGCCTAAATACTAACGTACCGTGGGCATCCGAAGAGAAGGGAAATGTAGTCTATTTTGGCACGAGATTTAAAGGATTGGAGGTTGGGGGGGAAAGGAAAAACATCTGCAGGCAATTTGTTCCATATTCTGGAGACCCAAGGTATGAATGAGCACGAGAAGTGGTATGTTCTAGGCTTTTGTAGCTGGACAGTAAAGGGATGCATACGTCAAGCGCTTCTTGTTGTTCAGTTAGGAACAGTCAAGAAGGGAGTTATAACGGCTAGTTCTTCAGAGCAAAATCCGTGGAAAAGGGATAAATCCCCAACAGCGCGGCGATGAGCCAGAGAAAGCAGTTTTCTTGTGAGGACTGGGTCATTGATGAGTCGAATGGCTTCTCTTTTGGATAGAATTAAGGAAGTTAAGTGTCAAAGGTGTAGGAACCCAGATGTAAGAACAGTAGGTACTCCAGGTTAGGGCTTATTTAGGAAACATGGAGACTGTGTAAGTTGGAAGGGGAGAAGTATTTCCTAGTTCGAAAGAGAAAACTAAGCTTTTTACCTGCCTATGTGGCTACTGAAGTGGTAATGTGTTTGCGTCAGCTGGTATGTTCGAAAGCGATGCCAACAAGATCGAACGTTTCATTTTTCTGTAGGGCTTGGCCATTTTGTGGTTGGGTAAGTGTTGCTGGATTTTTTGCATGACAGGAAGCAAGACTGGGTTTTTCTAGGCGTTAAACTAACAAGGTTCTTGGCACCCTAGTCTAAGATTAGTTGAAGATCTTGAGAAAGGGATAGGTGCATAGATCTGCGTCTATTATCTAGCTCTTGATTCGAGACTGTCTGGAAAAATTAATGTTGTTGTAAAGAGTTCTATCGTCAGCATAACTGTGGATGGGATTGATAGTTACAGAGCAGGTCATTAATGTGAAGAAAAAATAGAGTTGGTGCCAGGACTGAACCTTGGGGACGTCAACATTAATAGGATGAAAGTAAGACGAGTGACCGTCAACCATGACAGATATGCGCCGATTACAGGGTAAGCTACCGATGCAGGTACATGGTTTGGAGGAAGACCGTAAGAAAGTAGTTTGTTGAGGAGTGCGGCATGCCATATTTGGTCAAAGGCATTGGAAATATCAAAAGCAACAATCTGAGATTCCCCATGAAGTTCGAGAGACTTGTTCCAGCTATGTGTGACAAAGCTAAGGAGATCAGCTATGGATTTTTAGTGACGAAATCCGTACAGAGTCTGTCATGGATGATTTTTGTTTTTCTAGATATTTTAGAATTTGCAAGTTGATCACTTTCTCCATAACTTTGCTGACAACGGAGAGAAGGAAGATATGTCTGTAATTGGATGGAAGGGACTTGGAACCTTTCTTCGGGACAGGCTGCACACGAGCAGTCTTCCAGCTATCTGGGAAGATACCCTTGTCATAAGAGATCTGGAAAGGACGAGTTAAGATAGGTGCAAGTTCTGGAGCGCATTTTTTTAGGACAATTGCTGGTATGCCATCCAGACACGAGGACTTTTTGGTGTCAAGGGATAGAAGAATTTTTTGAACTTGGTTGACCTTAAGTATTATATCGGGCATTTTGTGGGGTAGAGACTTAGCGGTTGGAAGAGCGAAATTTTGGGGGAGAGATCAGGGTGGAATTGGCAACGCATTGTTTTGCGAATAGTTCAGCTTTCCCCTTAGCGGTGGAAATAATTTCGTTGTCAGAGGTCAGGGGAGGAAAAATGCTTCCACAGAAGTTTTGACTAATGTTTTTGGCAAGTGACCAGAAAGATTTGCTGCCGTTGGGACAGGAAAGCACTTTATCATTTTTGCGGTTGTTAAAAGAATTTTTGGACTCCAAGATCGTTTGGTAGCATTGATTTCTTGCCTCTGTGAAAATTTGACGATTTTCGGATATAGGATTTTGAAGATACCTTTTGTGAGCTTGAACTTTTTTGAGCCTGGCTTTATCACATGCCTTGGAGAACCATGGCTTTTGATGGTGGAGTTTAGGTTTCTTGCGGGTATGTGGAACGGAACCTTCAATACCTGCTTGGATAATGCCTGTGATATGAGAGCAAATTTCGGAGGGATCGGGAGTGGAAAAACAGACAGGGTTTCTAGGGAAAGCAGAGAAGAAGTTTCGAAGACCATCCCAGTCGGCAGAATTGTAGTGCCAGATCCTGCGTTCTGGCATGATTTCAGCAAACTCGGGATGTAGGTATGGGACAAGAGACGGTGATGAGGCCATGATCTGAACGACCGAGGGGAGCGCATGCAGATGTTAAGTATGGCTCAGAATGGGTGGTAAGAAAAAGATCTAGTGGATTTGCATTATGGGTAAAAACGCGGGGAAAGTATGTTGGCTCTCTGATCAAATTTGTGACCGAGTTGGTGATTGCGATTTGCGATGCGATTTTATGGGGTACAGACGTAGCGGTTAGAAGAGCGAAAATGGCAGGAGGAATTATAGGGTGGAATTGGCAGCAAATCGTTATGGCAAATAGTTCAGCTTTCCCTTTAGAGGTGGAGACAATTTCGATATCGAAGGTCAGAAGAGAAAAAGTGCTTCTACAGAAGTTTTGACTAATGTTTTGGCAAGTGATCAGAGAGATCTGCTGCCGTTAGGACAGGGAAGCATTTTATCTTTTATGCGGTTGTTATAATAGTACCTATTTACTTACCTATCTGGGGTCAGTGGTATAAATACAATTGTAGGAATAGCGGTGTTCTTGCACATAAAAAAAGATTTCTTTTACTACATCTAAATTTGATGTAAATTTCACTTAAATTAGGTGACAATGCTGCTGCTCCACTTCCTTTGCCAAAGGGGTTGCCCCATCTAAGGGGACTGATGGCCCAGTAAGAACTGGCATACATAGTTGGGACGCAGTTGGACGAACACCAATAGCGGGTCGGCACCCGCCTAGCTAACACGCTTGTAGTGTTACGTACATGTTACCTAAGTCTTAGGTATCCAATATCCGATTTTGCTATTCGCGTTTATGTTAAATCAGCTTAACCTTTATCAAAGAATGTGAGCTTTTGCGATCAGTTAGTTGATCGGCAAATAAATTGGTTCCGGCATTGTTGGCCATGATTCAAAGTTTCAAAGACATTTGTATCTGACGTTTCATTTGCATCCGCAGTAGACATCGTCAGAGACGATGCGACAATAGTGACTGTGACGGTCAGCGTCAAGCCGGTCGGAAGATCACTTCTATCGTTGATGGATCGTCTCTAAAGATGTCTGCCGCAGATCCAGACGAAATGTCGCGTCGTTAGAAATGCCTTTGAACTAATACAAGCTCGGAAACAACTCATGACTTTCAAGCTATTGTGAATACTAACTTTGGGTATGGGCTGGGAAAAATTAATTGAAACTCAAAACACTCTTATTGAAAATTTATTGTTTTACAATAAATTTGAAAAGATAGAATATGAAGAAATAACGCTAACTATACAAAAAGAATTTTCGTAGGTTTATTTATAATAAGTAATTTTAAATAATTATTATATTATTCTTTGCAAAGTTACCGTCTTCTGTTTTAATTGAAACTTTACAATAGCTACATTTTTAAATTATTTATTATCTATTTGGAGTTGCTAAAGTCTAGTTCACATTAGACGTCTATAAGTAAATACCTATATACCTACAATAACACCTTATCAGGGTCAGAATTTTAGAATATAAGAGAAAAATTTTTGGCCGTTGTACCTCCTAAATAACCTTAATACATATCTAGTTACTCTAGTTTTCATAAAAAGAAGAATCAGCCTTATTCCGGAGCCCGAGTATACTATTTATTTACCTCTACTTGCACCAACAACTTCAAGAAAGCTGAAGAGTTCTCCAGACGTGGCACTATGACATCATCTGCAATTAGTGCACCACTGAATCATAGTTAAGTACAACTTAAGCTTATTAAGTGTCAGTGCAGGTCATGGCTCTTAAGTTCCTACGGTTTAAAATCTGATCCATTACAATATAGATATTTATAATTAAATATACAAAGTTCGAAGATTTATCTGTGGAATATCTACTATATATTACAATTATCTAGTCGGAATAAGGTTGATAGGGTTGTGGAAAGATACGCAGAAGATTTCCATTGTTATAGTTAGTTTAGTAACAAAAATAATACTATTTATGCTAAAAAATGACTGCCAAATCTAACGAAAAGAAAGAAAGAAGGCCCAAATGGTTCCAGTACGATAAATATTAACACACTGTATATAATAATATATACCAATTTTTAAAAATTCTAAAACTATTTTGAATTAAATTTTAAGAATGGTTTTAGTAGCACAGTACATCCGTGGACAAAAAAAATTGCACATTTAAATCACAGCCTAAGTGAAAGTTTATTAGGAAACGTTTAGGATGTAAATTAGCGTACGATTTTATTAATCATGGCTGTACACTTTACATATTAGTTATGGAAAATTTCTGCAGCGTTATCAACATTGTTGTAAAAACCTCTTGTATCTTAATCCACAACAAAAACACGTCATTCTTTTTATTTATAAAAATGTAAAACGATTCTAAATACATTTTTAAAAAATTATTAAAAACCTAATGGGGAAAATTTATCACAATTCCTATATACTAGAACCTTTAAAAGATCAGAAAATAGAGAAATAATTATTGTAGTTAAACAATTTTGCCACTTTTCCAGTTATTTCTTATCATATCCAAGATATTAAATATATTCCTAGACTCTCAACTAGAGTTGTTAAAGACGAAGTTTTTTTTAAATAACTGCGGCAAAATGAAAATAATAATTTAAACCTTTGAAAGTTTTGTGCCATGGACGAAAAAAAATCTTTCTTATTCATCCATGTTTTGTGACTGATTTCAGTAGATACTATGATGAAAAAGATGGCATAACTCTTTCATATTACACTTTTTTTAAATACAATTTAGGACCTAGCACTATCACAGAGTAACTAAATCAGATATTGATGAAAGCAGAAGCAATTTCCTCCTGACTATGCTCCATTTTTCAGTGTACATTTTCCCAAGCTTCTGTCTTTTAGGATGTTCAGAACAGGGAGAAGCATAGCCTGAAGTTTACGTATATCGTACTACGTCTTTAGCAATCATCACATGGCTTTCGAAAATAGACAATAATTTTATTTTATTATTAAAAAAATTAAAAAATACGGGTTCTTCTGATATTGACTTTTTGTTCATATACAAAGAATATTATAATCCTAAAAAAATGTACCAATTTTTTTTTATCTTAGACATCCCACGTAGACTTAAAGCCTATAACCGCAGGGGTCTGAAGAGAAATGTAATATATTGACACGGGATTTAAAGGATTCTAGGTTGGGAGGGGAAGGGAAAACATCTGCAGGCAATTCGTTCCATAATCTGGAGACCCTAGGTATGAATGAGCGAGAGAAGTGGGATGTTCTAGGTTTTTGTAGCTGGGCAGTAAAGGGATGCAAACGTTGTTATTTTGTTAGGAGCAGCCAAGGGAGGAACTATTAGGTTTAAAGTTACGTTTAGTTAGCATGACGGTCCATTGGTCCTGTTGGTATTTGACTTTAAAAAATAACAAACGGTAGGGGGTAAGAGGGGTAAAACCGGAGCGGCTTCGAATTTTTCCGAAAATGTTGACTAATATCTCATTTGTCTAGCAGACGTTAAAAATATTATGGGGGGTTGTAAAAAGGAGAGACTGGGAAATTGTCCAAAAATGTTAAGTAATGTGTCATTTTCGGGGTTACTGAGGTCTGAAAATCCAATATTACATGGACATACAGGAGTTACCTGACATTGAACAAAATTAAGTTTACCACTAACCACGGTTATAAAGACGTAAAAATATTATTTCATCCTTATTAGTGCTTTTTCTTTTGTCGGTTCATTTTTTTGAAAAAAAAAATTCTTTGTATATAGACCCTTAGAATCAGCAAAAGGTTATATTAAAAGAAACTATGTTTTGTGAATTTTGTTCAATAATAACAACAAATATCTCTGTTCACAAGACCACAACAATGCAGTTTTTAAATCAAAAATTAGTAAATTTGTGCATTCAAAAAATTTATACCTATTATATCTGGGAAAAGATACCTACATAATATGTACAACATAAATACATACATATATCTTTGATCTTGGTAATTTATACAATATACGACTAGTCCTAGAACTAATTATTATTGTACATTATAAGATTTATTTTTTTAATACCTTACTATTTATCTGAAAATTGTATTAAAAAAATTGCCTGAGATGTGCGTAGACATGTAGTAATTGTGTGCCTGTAGTGTGAGACGTAACTGGAGAAGTAAAAAATTATTTTTATTTTTCTTATTGATTATTATCAATATTATTAAAACAGAACAAGCTTTTATAGCACAGGCTTATATCATAGAAAATAATTGGTGTACCTCTATGTACAATAATACAATATTACAGCTAAAATCTGATTGGGGACATTTATTTTAAACAAAAAATTAACTAAGTACACTTTACTATCCTAGGCAGCTTGAAAGGAATTTGCTTAGTATGTCCAATTAAATAAACATTAAACAAACATAAAAAAATAAACATTTCTGAGCTTTTAATTTGAAGAAAAATAGTCTGTAATATTAGTACTTACCTAATTAACTATCTCATATCATGCTTAAACTTGCAAAAATATATAAAATTATTTTTCATTACTTATTTTTCTGACAGGGGTTGTGAATCTTTATTTCCGATTCCATTACTGCATGACTATAGATACACTTGAATAAAGCATTTGAAAATATATAATTTTTAGTTTTGATATAAATCTGCAAAAACTGGACTATGTTAAATATATTAAATACATATGTATTGATATGTCTGTACAAATGTCTGTACAATCTCTTATGTTTGTTTACTATAGTAACGACAGGTACTAAAGTTTTGGCACTGTTGTTCCTACTTACTTGTGAACATTTTACCTACATGGGTTTTAGACTCTCTTGGGATTATTATTTTTAAACAAATATGCTACCTAGGATAATTGATTTGTTAAACGTATGCCTTTTGCTTCCTTGAAAATAAGTACCTAACAAAAACAACAATTCCGGATTTTTCTCAACACGGTTGGAATATTATTGACTTTTGGTCTTCGTTTTGGTGAATAAATACATAACGGTTATCACCAACAAAAAATAAACTCTAGACACCCAAAAATTCGAGCATGCTCGGACAGAACAACGAATAAATAAAAATAAGCGTACATAATTTCGAAAACCCCTAGACTACCATCCTGAGCACTTTCTTTCACAAAAACTCCATTGGGAACTGATTCTCGAAGAACATAGTAGAACCTTCCAAAAGATAATTTGGCATTGTGTTAACCAACAAACTAACTTTCAACAGAGTTGGAAATTTCTACCCCTTCATTTCGACAATCACCCCCTGACATATGTAAGTTAATTGTTAAGAAAAATTAGACCTTATATTAAACGTTATTTTATTATTTGTCACAGTCTTTCTTGCTCTTATCTTATAACAAAACACTGTTTATCTAGGGCTGTCTTTATACGAGAAAAAAAATACATTACATTTTATATACTAAATACATATAAAACTCACTCATCGCCCCTTTTCAGGTAATGAGGCGTCAATTTGGAAGCCTCAAGAATTTATAAATTTTCTAGCTAACCTAAACCTTTATAATATTCTAAGCTTATGCCTAATAATAATTAAATGATGTTTCTTAAGAAATTGTATAAAAATACGAGGATAGGTTGAAAAGTCCGTGGAATGACGGATAGATGGCGCTGCTTCAGATTTTCGTGTGACGCGCTGGCAAGGTAGCTCCTTCAGACCCTTAGCTGTTAAATTTCAGATCGCTGCGACCATTAGTTTCGTTTTGAGTGCTGTTTTAGAGCGTGTCAGAGTTTTTGACGAGATAGATATTGTTGTAGCAAGAATAAAAAAATAACCAGAAGGACAACTCTCCTTGCTGTCAAGCGCGACGGCCGGTGGGCTCCAAACCATCGAGTTTTGGCTACTATTGTAAATACACAGATGATAATATATGTATCCAATATTTGATTACATTATTTTTATGTCTTTTATACAATTGTCTAGTTTTAAACATCTAATTATTTTAAAATTCAAAAAGAATCCTTTATTATTTACTTTATTACATTATCATAAAACCCCGAAATAACAAACAATATTTAAATTACATTACTTTGCGGGCTATCTAATTAAAAAATGTTTAAATATTCATAAATGCGCCATATGTGAAGAGTATTCGAAAGCTCACCAAAACTTTGACGAAGCCTCGTTATTTTGATATTACAGGGGGTTTCAAAATGTTAATTTAGATATATTTGGTATCTTAAAGGTGCCCCATAACGATTTTGTAACTTATATATCTTTTAGAAATAATATTTCAAATCAATTTTGAACTCATTTTTAAAACAATGATATTACCCAGTTCGTAAATATTTGTAAAGATAGCCGCTTTGTTCATCTTTGCAAAAGTTTTCCTCATCGGTATTTGATTAGGTTATATGGTAGAGCAAGGTTATTTTAAGCTTTTAAATTTATAAACAGAAGTTTTAGGACTGTAAAAAATAGTAAGATGTTGATTTGGAGGCACCAAAAAAATTATTTTACTATCTTAAAACTTGTTTTATTCACCTAACTTCAAATAATTTTTCTATTTAAAATATTTTATCATGGCGGACTCCTGCATAACTCAAAATAAAATTAAAAAGTACACTTTATTTCCTGCATTTTCAATACATCCGCTTTTGTCAATTTAATCTTTAAAAATCGCAGTTCCTATTTTTTCCTTATTCCCCATATAACTGCAGGTAAACAACTTTTCTGTTAAAAGAGTAAGTTCTGTGAAATACGTCAAAATGCCGTGGGATATAGATACCCAGTATATTTTAAGCTATTGCGCACTACCTAAGATATCCCACTAATCACATTGTTAACTAATATTTTTTTTTTACTAATTTAACATTACAACATATTATTTCCTAGGTACGCCTATGGCAATATCATAAAACTTTTGCATCAACACTGACTCAAGGTCCCTCGGCATTAGAGGCTTAGAACAAAGGTGCCGCTGGGAGTTATCCTTCTGGTTATTTATTTGTTCTTGTGGTGTTGTCGTGCTGGCAATAAGTAATACTTCTTGAAAGGCTTTTATCAGTGAATGATATTCATAATAATATGAAGGATATACATACATTCATTTTCCTCTGTTGATAAATGGGTTCGTGAGTTCAGACGTGGTCGTACAAGTGGTGGATGCAGTGGACGCCCAAACCCTGCCACTACATCAGAAACACAGAAACTGTTGAAAAAGTGCATGCTATGGGGTAAAAGACCGTCGGCTGAAACATCTTCAATAAACCCAAGCATCGTCCATTTTTAATAAAGAGTTGGGTATAAAAAGCTGTTCGCGAGGCGGTGTCACGGTGGAGCGTTTTAGAAAGAACAAAGTGGATTTTTATGCGCCGATTTAACATCAAAGATAGAACTTGGGTCCACCATCATTAAACACCAGAAACAAATCAACAATCTAAATAGTGGCGGCGCAGTGGTTCTCCTCCTCTAAAGGCAGTGGTTGTTAAATCGACGGAAAAGGTAATGGCTTCCATTTCTTTAGATGCGAAAAGCATTCTTCTAATTGATTACCTTCTAAAAGGCCAAACCATCCCTGGCGAACCATCACTGGCGAAGCAAGCATTTTCTGAAAGACATCATGGTTTAGCCAAGAAAAAAGTGATTTTCCATTAAGATAATGCACAAGCCCATACGAGTGTTATTGTTATGGCAAATTAAGCTTGATCTGCTGCCATACCCGCCTTATTCGCCAGATTTAGCACCGTTGGACTACCACTATGGACTATCCACGCCTGAAAAATACCTAGCAGGACAGAAATCTTCAACAGGCGATGATGTTAAAGCTACTGTGGATGTCTATTTCGAAGAGCTTGACAGAGCTCCAAATTTTATTAAGGCATTTTGGATCATTGCTGGTGGCAGGAGATTATGTTGAAAAATAAACGTTTTTTTTTCATTTTCATTCCATGCACTGTTTAGTTCATCCTCGTATTATGATCAGAATTTAGTAACAAAAAATACAGTAGTATACAATTTTGACATACCTATACCTAGTTATTTTTATCTATTAAATTTTAATAACTTGCAATCAGTGGCGCAACGCAAAATCGTAAGGCGTACCCCCCACCGCGTATAATCAAGTCTGGACCCAAAGGTGTAGCTATAAATGGGCCCCTGTCTCATCCACGTTGGGCCCCTTAAACCGCTCTCCCCTCCCGGTACGGTGGTGCACGTTGCGTCACTGCTTATAATGTTCATTAATTCTATACCGGTATTACCACAATATGCGTATAACAATTTATGTCAAAGTCTAATAACAATAACCCCAAGCTTTAATGTTTTAAAATACTGTTTAGTTCGGTTTCGGTTCTTATTTAGTCTAATAACAGCTTTGTTCGCGGAAGACATTCCGAACCGATTCAGAACGAGATCAGAACTGATTCAGGTTTGTCGTAGTGCGCATGCTTAATTATTAACCGATTCAGGATTTGTTTTTACCGCGAACGATTTCGGAACATCGGAACTAGAATTATTTGGGATTGTCTACTGTCAATGTATTTTTTTGGTTTTGGCGGCAATAGGGCATGGGCATAGGGCCGTTACAATAAAATCCAAATCACCTTATGTGTTATCAGTTCAGAATGGATCTCGAACCGAATGTTGCTTCTCCGCGAACACGGAACTGTAACTAGAAATCCGGAATTTTGTGATCCGCGAACGTCATTATTTCAACTGCGCATGCGAGTAGTCCCGAATCCGTTCTGAATCCTTACCGCGAACAAAGCTAACAATATTTTATCTACATACAAGTTTAAGTTTTTTTTATTTTAATTTCTACAAGTAACTTTACTATACAAGAAAAAATCTTTAAAGCAATGTTTTGTGGTCTTACTAGAACTACCAAATCATATAAAAATAATTGAAGCTTTCAGAAATAAATATATTTATATTGTTAGTATATTTATTTTCAATTTTAAAACTATGGGTCCAAAAGTATCAGACCTCAGAGGGCTTTTCAAAACTAATTCTCACAGTAGTTTTTTGGAATGACGAAATAAAATAAACAAGTGAAGATGTAAGACAATTAAAAATCAGTTTTTAAAACACCCTAAGGCTTTAGCAGTTATATCTAAAAAACAGTAGCTATATCTAAATTTATCAACCAGTACTGTAATATATGGTAGAAAAATATTTTTAAACCAGTTTTTTGTGGACCCGATATTTTAGGATAAATAGTTAAAAGGACAGCAGCTCTTAAAACTTTTAATTTACAGATTTTTATCCTCACCAGTTTATAATATTTAAAATACTTTTATACTATAACAATTACTTTTATTCATAACGTTGTCAGTTCAATGTCTGTTCCTGGTTTTTGGTTAAAATTATTGCTTTAATGAAACGCAAATAGGCTACCTTTAGTACCTTATCCAGCAAAGTTTTTCCCTTAGATTAGGTAGCAAAGGACATATAAAAGTATTAACTCATAAATCATTCTATAGTCGGGTGCCAACATCAAAGGGGGTATCTATCTATTTAATACACCTCACTCCCTACAGAGACTGTGAGGTATTGCTGGCGTCAAAACACTAAGTCTTTCTATTCTTAGCTATATAATCTAAGGGATTTCCATTTCCAAAAAAGGTTTAGATTATCTTTCTGCAATTTTGGTTTCTATAGCCATAATTTTAAATTCAAAAATAATAAAATAAAAAAAGCACATAAAAAATAAACAATAGGAAGAGAACAATACATAACCTGCGGTTAATTGTTTGGCAAATTGATAGTAAAGAAATTGGGACGTTTCAACAGTTTTGTATTTTTTTTTAGAAAATCGCGGGAAGCCACGCTAAAATCACAAAGCGAGATATTGCAGTACATACAGTGCAATTCGTTGCATACTAAAAACAAATAAATGTAGTTTTAAATAACCCCTCGTATAACAAAAAGTCCGTTTTTTAACTTCACGTATCAATAAATTATTGCTTCCCTTCTCAGGTTAAATATTCCCAACGAGAAGTACCGAAAGCATGGCGACTGTTCGGCCTCAGAATAAACAAATATTCGCGATAGGGAGGCGCTGCAAAGGCACCAAAGACGTCGGTAATTATAAACAATAATGGCCGCCCTAGGCGAGATACGCTACTGATCATAGAACAATGCATCGGAATCATTCGTAAGAAATATTTAACCTGAGCTTTCCCTACATTGTGAGTAAGTAAGTATACTTAGCACCCTGAAAGTTTGATTTTCTATTCTAATTAATTTTAAACATATAGAGTCCATGACGTCTTTACCCTCAGGGCACGTGGGGTACGAGCCCAGGGCCTCCGGGCTGATAGGGACCCCGAAATGCCGAAACCCATGCCCATTGCGGTGTTTTTGATTTTCTAAGAGGACCCCCAAAACTCTGTGTGCCCTAGGGCCCCTGCAGGGCCTAAGATACAGTGGTAGCAAGTCGCTGAAAATAATTTATCAGTTGCAACCATGTCTCCTTTCAATGCTCTTTATCAAGTTGAATAAATATACAATAGACCAGGTTATTAAAATTAGGTTTAGGAAAGGTTTTTTCGTTTTTTCCTAAAATTCTAGTTAACTTATATTTTTATCTTGTGATGTGCCGGATATCCGTGCCGGTATCAGTGGATCAAGACCCAAATAATCCCTATTCGGATCCGTATCTGCGGATGAGACCTTTATGTGATCCAGCCTATCACATATAAAAAAAATTCTAATTGGAAAAAGGTGTCCTATAAGGTAAAATTTTACAATGCTGAAAATACACAATATTTTATGAATTTTGTCGGGAGATGCCTATATTACAGTGTGATATACTACACAATTTACATCATTAGTAGTAATAAAAAGTATCAACCAGAAACAAAGGAACAAGTTTTTAAGACATTATGCGTGGTATTTATAAACTTATTGTGCTCTATATTGTTGCTTAAGTGGCTTTTTTAATGGAGGTGATTCGTCACGATCACACAATACATCGAGAAATGGAAAAATAAACACAATTATTAAAATTGTTTTGTTTTTCAAAAGACTGTTGCAGGCAGGTAGAATACAGGCAAAAAAAAAGAAACTCTTAAGTTAAAGAAAATTGCTTTATATCTTCATTTAAGTAAATTGGTCATCTTTAGAGGTCTTGAAATTTTTTTATAATACCACACAGTGCTTTAGTGACTGCACCAACAACAAGCAAAAAGAAACGCCGTTAATGGAACTAAGAAGCATGTCACTACTGGATATTCGTCTTGTTATATTAAGGTGAAATTGGGAAAGACGCACGGGACATAACAATGCAACGAGCAGACAAATAATAAGAATAGCAACAGGGCCGACGACACCGCGCGCAACATTTTAGATAAAATAATTTCGTCTGTTAAAGTTGGAGGAGGTCTTAAAGTAACGTTATACTTTTATTTTGATTTCGTGTTACTTCAAACCTAGAGCGCAAATTTTTGCGAGAATTTTCAACCTTAATTTAAGATTCTCTTTTTCGTGTGTGTAGTGACGAAAATCATATTTGTAGTTGTTGCGTTTAAAATTAGTCATTTCGATGATAGGTTGACCACGTTTCAGTGAGCCTTTGAAACATGGTCGCTCCATGTCTATGTTAAGTACCATGGGTACTATTTTTAAAGGCATTATATTTCAGTGATATGTCTAAAAAGACGCCTCTACCAGATAAGTTCCATCCATACCACTTCCAGTTTGGTTAGCCTGAGCTGTAGATGCAGCAGGCATGTATTTTCCACATGTTTGCTGATACCTTCTTGGGCAGCAACGTCCACAGCAGGATTGCAGGAGTCCTATAGAGACAGCCGAATGGGCTGGGCTGGCCAAAGGTGATGGTGAACCCGGCCTTTTTGGGTGGCCATTATAGGGTACCTGCAAAGTCACAGTAATTGAATAGTTAATAAATTAATAACAATTTTAAAAGAGTTAATGATTAATAAAAAAGCAGCGCCAGATAAAACAGGAAAATCTCAGGGGATTTAAAAACCGCCACCAGGAAAAAGTCCGGGAAAACAGAAAATTTTAGTAGTAGTCGGTGAAAACAAAATTTTTTTTCCTAAAGTCAGGAAAAAACGCAATTTCCGTTATTGTTTTTAGTTTATCAATAATGAGATTAAACCTATTTCGAAGTCATTGATTCAGCTTTTTGGTTTAAAAGGAAATTCCCTTTTACTGGTTTATTGTCCTCATACTCACGATATAAGGAACAACTTTTGTCCCCACACATTTTTCAAAATTTTTAATTTGGCTCAGGCGAAACGCTCCTCACTCAGCTCCGCGCATACAGGATGTGATACTGCGTTGGTGCCGTCGGCGGTGGATAGCGCGGCAGATGAGCGGAGATCAAGCGGCCGAGGTTTGCTCGGAACACTAACTGTGCAAGTATAGCTTGCACTTGACCGATTTTTTTTACATACGTTCATGATTTCGCTATATTGATTATAGGGGGGAAATGGCTATTTGTAGATGATGAAAGTATTTTGTGGCGGAGCTGGGACCGCGATCGACGAAAGAGTAAACAGTTATTAAACAAATATTAAACAATGGTGCCAAGCTAACCAGCTTACCATTAAGATTACTAAGACCAGAAAACCAGTGTTGTGTTCTTTATATGCGACTTAAATGGCGTATTTTTAATGAATCATATTTTAAATAATTTGACTGAAAACCGATTTCTATTGTGACGTCACAATACACGACTCGGTCAACAGCGGAATAGGCGCCCGTTTAATGTTAAGTATTATTCTTACCGGACAGGACACTGCGTAACTTCGTTGTAGTTTTTGCTTGTTTAACATTTTAATCATATGAAAACAATGTTATGCCTAAGATAACAGGTTCGTGTAAGTACTGTATTGTTCCAAAATGCACCAATACCAGTGTAACTGGTCCCAATAAACATTTTTGATAAATCTGATATATTTTCGAATATAATTAAACGTGAGGATATGTTAGAAGATATTTTAATAGATATGCAATACAAAAAGCGTATCATAATATCTACTTTTCCATTATTTACTTTATCTATGGGTTAGACGATGTACGCGGTGCACTGAAGAAGTAACTTATTTTTTGAAATATTTTTAAGAAAAGAATTAAATCTATATTATTCTGGTGGCCAGTTGGTTTCAACCAGAGCCATAAAACTTAATCACACACACAATCAATCAATCAATATAATTAACTTCATTTTTAGCGATTTAAAACCGACTTCACATTTACACTTTGCAAATAAGTCCAGACATTCTAAATTCCAACGGAACAAGACTTATATTCAGTTGCAATATTCAACCCGCTATTTTGAATGTTTTAGAAAGCGTAATGTTTTTATAAATGGTAAACGCACAAAAATTCTCAAACAACATTTTACTAAAATGGAACTGTTTTTTGATTTTTTTTTCAAAATTGGATTCCCTAAAAATGTAAAGATCTACGGCAATGAGAACCAAAAACCAAAAACTAATTACAGACAGATATGTACCCCGACAAATATTACTAAAAGTTTACTGAAAATTGAACGTTTTTTTTTAAATTTTAAGAATATTTTTCAACATTTAACCCCTTCTTAAAAACTCTCAAGCCCTACGCCAATGAGTACCAAAAACTATTCAGCTCCATGCTCCACACATGTACACCAACAAATATTCCTGAAAGTTCAGTGAAAATAATTGTTTATAAGAGTCAAGTTTTTTTCGTTTGACTAGTTAAGTGAAAGACAATTAAATGATTTTGAAGTAACTCGATATGTCTGAAATAGGAAACTTCCTAATTGGATCCTCGATACATATATTTCTTTCAGAGTCATATTTACGATATGGTATGTGTTTCTGAGAATCGTGACAGTTTATTGCCGATACATATACAATAATTACAAAAAGCATTTACTATTACTTCAAATATATAGTTAGGTATTCCCGGTATGTGTCAAACCTATTGCAAAGCGTGAAATTTGGGGAATACGTTTAGCATTATCTAAATTACAAATAAATCATTTAATGACTGATATATCTGCAGCACACTCTCATTACTTCTTTAAAATTGCTCTTTTATAATATCGTTTAACGGCTAAAAATAGACCAAAGTAAATTTCAAACTCCCATACTTAAATTTTTTCTTTAAATGTTGCGGATCGATCGCATCAAAGATCTTAAAGTTATAGTGGGTGCGGATTGGCCTTTGACGCACATTTTGTGGATTAATGCCAGCTTTTCGCTCTGATGCCCTACTTATTTATGCCTTAAGATCCGGGGTAGTAAACATCTATTATACTTTTACTTAACGATTAAGAATATTATCAAGGAAGAAAAGAAATTCTCTCTACTTAATGGTCAAATCCATTTTTTGCAAATAGTGAGTTTTGTATATACGGGTGTTATGAAATTCACTACATATATTGAAACCGGCAAATCGTGATATAAATTCATATTCATAAAAAAATGCGCTCCAGAGCTTGCATCTTAACTCATCTTTTCCAGATCTCATATGACAAGGGTATCTTTCCAGATAGCTGAAAGTCTGCTCGTGAGCAGCCTGTCTCGAAGAAAGGTTTCAAGTCCCCGCCATCCAATTATAGACCTATCTCTCTTCTCCCTGTTTTCAGTAAAGTTATGGAGAAAGTTGAAACTTGCAAATTTTAAACTATCTGGAAAAACACAAAATCATCCATGAAGACAGTACGGATTTCGTCAACAAAGATCCACATCTGATCTCCTTACCTTTGTCACACATAACTCGAACAAGTCCCTCACCCAACCCAACCTAAATAAGGTCTTTGATCAAGTATAGCATCCCGCACTCCTCAACAAACTACCTTCATACGGTCCTCCTCCTAATCTATGTACCTGGATCGGTAGCTGTCTCTCTAATCGGCGCATATCTGTCGTGGTTGACGGTCACTCATCTAAATTCCATCCTATCAATGCTGGCTTCCCCCTAGGTTCAGTCCTGGCACCAACCCTATTTCTTCTTCACATTAATGACCTGCTCTCTTCAACTATCAATCCCATCCACAGTTATGCTGACGATAGTACTCTTCACTCCAATATTCATTTTTCCAGACAAGTCACAAATCAAGAGCTGAATAATAGACGCAGATCTATGAACCTATTCCTTTCCCAAGATCATTAATTAATCCTAGACTGGGGTGCCAAGAACCTTGTGTGGTTCAACGCCTCCAAAACTCAGTCTTGCTACCAGTTACGCAAAAAATCCGGAAACACTTACCCCATCCACATGAATTACCAAGCCCTTCAGAACAATGAAACGTTCGATCTTGTTGGAATCGCTTTCGAACATGATCTTAGTTGGCACCAGCACATTACTTCAATAGACCCATCAGCAGGTAAAAAGCTTAGTTATCTCTTTTGAGCCAAATACTTCTCCCCTTCCCACTTATACACCCTCTATATTTCCCAAATAAGACTTAACCTAGAGTACTGTTCTCATCAACACTTAACATGCTTAGTTCCATCCAAAAGAGAGCTATTCGACTCATCAATGACCCAGTCCTCACAAGAAAACTCCCCTCTCTCGCTCATCGCCGCGCTGTTGGCGCTATAATAATAATAATAATAAACTGTACCCGCCACTGGCAAGAAACAAATGATAAGTTGACAATTCTATCAACAATTTTTTCTATGTAACATGTCAGCATAAGAAATATTGTTATTGCTATCTTTGTAGTAAAATCCCTGTAAAATACACTTTTTTCAAAAATGTTTAGGAGAAACAACTAGGTACTTACCAGTATACCAAACAACACTGACAACAGCCATTAATTTCATGCAAGAAATCAACGCTTAACTTATAATTAACACTAAAAAAAGTCCCATTAAGGAATTAAACACAATACCTAAAAGATTCCACGGTATTTCGTCATTATCCGAACTATTAAAAACTGAAAATTAATGTTTTTGTTACTTTTAAGGCCGGTTTTTAAGTGAACAATAATATCGAAAGCAGAAACCTAGCAAAAAATAAGTAATAGATGAATGCTGGGTGCTTTTACTATTTTCTGAAATGCAGTCAAACTTTAAAGCGTCGCTGAAAGAAGAACTTTCACGAAGTTTATGTTTTGAACTCTGTTTTGGATTCAGTTTTCTCAAAAATGTTGGGTGTAGGATATTAAAAAAGAAACCCATACAGAAATTATGTTTTTTGCGAAAATATATCCTATACCTAATACATTTTTAAATACGTAAATGAGTACAAGTAAAAAAATAAAGTTAGAGTGGCTTATTCCATATTCTGATATATTATTTGAAAGTGAACAAGGCGTATGGTGTTCAGTATGTAACTCTGAGTTTCTGTGCACAAAGTATATCGTAGAGCGCCATATAACCGGTCCACAGCATTTAGAAAAGATGAAGATAAAATCTCTTCCTGGACTATCCAAACCAAGGCAACAGGATGTAACGCAAAAATACTTCTACATGGATTTGTGTGAAGCCATTGTTCCAGCTAATATCCCACTTCATAAAGTAAATAATCCTATTCCGAAGATAATTTTAGAAAAATACTGCACCCACACAGTACCAGATGCATCAACATTTCGCAAGACTTATGTTGACAAAGTGTTCTTCAACACTATGAACAGAATAAAAGAAAATCTTACAGGAAAAAAAGTTATGGTTCAGTATCGATGAAACTACCGACATCAAAGGACGATACGTTGCCAATATTATAGTTGGACCTTTAAATTCAATTCACTCTGAAAAATTATATGTGATCGCGAGTAAATTTCTTTCTAAAGTCAGTAGCGATACAATAACCCACGCTGAAGTGAAAAGTATCAGCACACTTTTTTCCGATGCAAATATTAGTGAAAACGTTGTTTTGCTTCTGTCGGATAGTGCATATGCTGAAAGCTGGAAGACAATTAAAGGAACATTTACCCAATTTAATCAATCTTACATGTTTTTCATTTCACAATAAATACCATAGCCAAAGTTACCACTGGTGATTTAGGAAATCATTCAAACTTGTTTTTGGGCTACGTGACATAAATTCCATAGAGAGACAAGGATACTCCGCTGGGCCTGGGGACATTGCAATTACTGCAACGCGGACTGGCCGATGTCGCGTCGTCAGGTTTGTCGTCATCGACGTTCACTAATCGTAAGACAGGGTGCCTCCTTTTCCTTTTACCGGCACATGGTTCTTTCACCAACGGTTTTAATAGTATATATTTTTACTTTTTGCTATGATAAAGGTATGCATTAAAATTACTAAACCCTGGCCCACGCTTATGGTATTTCAAGCCAGACAAGCTAGTCGCAAAAAACGCCTTAGCGCGAGGTCGTGCCTTATTAATAGATAATTTTTTCATCTTACCTCTAATTCGACAAATTCTCTATCAGTAGTTTTTTCCAAGCATCGTAATAGATGGTGATGCTGAAGTTCAAAAATATCTTCATCCCGATAGTTGTCGTCCAGTTCGATACCTGACTCTTGCGCTGCCAAGCGTGCTTCTGCAGCTTTCTTTTTGCTGACAAAAGCAGCACCCGATGATGCTTTTGCAATGCGAATCCGAGCGAGCCGAGCTTTCTGAAATAAAGAAAAATCTCAGTAAATCTGTGTCAAGAATATCGGCGAATGGTTTGGAAAGAAAGAAAATAGAAATTGTCGGAAATGATAGGTTTCATGGATCACCATATACGCTGGCCATTAGTTACAGCTTTTTTATAAGGGCTTGAGGATATTACTAACGCTTTTAATTTAGGGTGATAAAACACAGAAGCATTTAATACTACATATAAGAGGATATATAATAATTTTTATTCATCGTAATATTTTCAGTATTCTGCGAAGCATGATACGCATTTTGATATTTTTTACAATACTACGAATCATGATACGCGTTTTCTCAATAACAATGAAACTGATTTTAAAGCATTAATTAAATTTGTTTTCAACATTAATAAACTGAGGCAATATTTATAAAAGCTATAGGTACACAAAGAGTTATTTTCGACGTATTGTTTACAGGATTATTTACTCTCTTTTCGCCCGAAGTTATTCCTAATTAGTATTTAATTACAACCTAAAATGTTATTCTGTGAAAACAACTTTTTTATATAGGACACAAAAAGGTTCTTTACGAAAGAGATTTACAAAAAAGTAATTTGTTAATAAGTCAGAAAGAAATTCGTTATTTGCTTAATGATTCTTCTAAAATTTCGTTTTGGGTTAAACATTTTAAGAACTGAGGGTTATTATTTATATCTGAACTTTTCTTTGGAGTGACACAAAGCTACATTATAAAGATGTTCACAAATATAAAAAATATCAGCTAGAATCCTACAGGACTCCAGCTCCAAGGCAAGTGAAGAGATTTATCAGCTCTTTACCTCAAAAAGTCAAGAAGCTTCTTGACCTAAATTTAAATAACGTAAACGTGTTACTGGTCTTATTTCCCTTCCCTCTTAGCCTACCATCCCAAAAAAATGGGCCAAACCGATAACGACAGGTGCCAGTATTGTGTTGATGCCGGAGGAACAGCAGAGTACCTACTGTGGTACTCCGTCACAGGCACGGTCCGTAAAATTTTAAGGTTGTATATCTCTGTTTCCACTTACGGGACTCATGCCAAGGTCAGATTTTTTAATAGTGGGCCTACTAGGAAAGTTTTGGTAAAGAAAAAAAATATTTTGCAATATGCGAAAAAAAGTTGAATTTTAGAATTGATCCACCTGGGGAAAAATTAACACGTATTTTATTTATTATTTTTTCCAAACAAATCTTACATCATTTTATCGACATTTCTTAAATTTTTAGGGAAAAAAATGTGCTATAGTCATTTGAATATTTTTAAACCTAAAATATAATTTAAAAAGATTCAAATGACTATAACTTTCTACTAACAAATTTTTTTCTCTTAAAATTTAAGAATTCTCGGCAAATGATGTAAAATTAGTTTAGCAAAAATAATAAATAAAATACCTATGCGGGTTAATTTTTTCCCAGGTGAGCTAATTCAAAAATTCAACTTTTTTTCGCAAATTACAAAATATTCTTTTTCTTTACTAAAACATCAATACTATTAAAAAACCTGAACATGGCATGGGTCCCATAAGTAGCAACAGAGATATACAACTTTAAAATTTCATGGGCCTAGCCTGCTAGGATACTTAGGAGAGGGTCACCTTAATACCTCAAGAAGTAGCCAGTAAGGCTCCCAGGAATATAATCCACTTCGTGAAAATATAGGAAATCTGGGCAACTTATATAACAATTCCTTGTGAAATCTACACTCTGTCTACAAGGATCGTCATCAATTTTCAAATGAACTAAAGGGCTCCTTTTGCGACTACAAGTGTTCAATTCCTGTGCAAATTCATACAGGAAAGCACTACAAACTACAATGTCCGTTTTCCCCAACAAAAAACACTATTTGAGTAACAGCACATTCAACTTATAACGCTATTACTGGGAATTTCCACTGATCCTGCAACCTAAATACTGTAAATATGTTTCGCAGTTTTATAAATAAAACAATGATAATTGAGTCATGAGAAAAACACGAAAAAATAAATATTTAATTAAAAAGTATTGACGTAGTGGGACTCAAATGACACTACAAAGATTTGCAATTTTAAAATTCTCGAAATTCATATCTTGTTAGTTTATGGCCCACATAAAAAGCTTGAACCTTGATCTGCATAAATTTTACTCTAAAAGTAATTTTATGATTGTATAAACTACGAAATTGTGTTAGCAATAGTTACATATTATATTAGTACATTATTACAACTGGTGTATAAAATTATTAATATTGATAATTAATAATGAATGTAACATACGATGTGGAGAAATAATGTTGGCAATAATGCAATTTTGTTTGAATAACTGTAAGATAAGCTTGAATGGCTGCAATTTTTTAGTGTACTTAAATTTTCTTTTAAACCTATTTCATCCTGTTTTTATTTCCAAACTCATAATGTTTCTATCCCAACATTACCTTTTTTTAACGCATACCCAGACAGTAATTTAAAAAAATCGACTTGTTTTGGCGTCAAATTTGATCACCATTCCATCAGTACGCCTAATTATTATGTTTATTAAACCCAAAAATACATTTATGCAGTCGTTAATTAATTCTAACGTAACTATCATTGCCTCGTAAAGATTATGAAAGATAAAGTTGCTATTTCAGATATAAAAACTTAAAACATGGTCGTAATATCTGATGCAGCACGCATATGAGCGAACATCTATATACATATCTGTCTAGGTGTAATTATTTATAAATTATAAATAAAGTCTGTCATTCGTAGGGGACAATTATAGATAAAATCAATTAAATTCAAAAATAAACTCTGTGCAGTAAAGTGAATAAATTTAAAATACGAATAAGAAATTAGCCAACATAATGTAAAAAAAATTACTCAAAATTAAGCTGTTCTGATTTACTGAAAACTTTAATTTTAATTTCCTTGTGCTCCTGTTCCTTTTAAAAAAAGATTTTCTTTAATTTTTAAGGTAAAAGAGAACAATCAAAAGTTGATTAAATAAGGCCTTCATAGCAGTATTCTTAATGTATTAATCTTTTTTAAGCGACATAAACCTCAACATGGACACATTTTTATAATTAGCCCTTCTGCATTTTTAAAAAGCAATTTGGTTTGTTCCGATGTTAAAAAATTAGCGGAACCCCAGCATTTTAGCATAAATAAAATATTTTTTAAGCTGGGGCTTATCAGGTGAAGGGCTGGAAGTAATAAAAAGAGGTAAGTAACTTCTTAAACAACGAATTTCACTTTGTAAAAGCAATATTTCAAAACAGATAGAAATATAGTCGTATTTTTTATAGTTTTATAAAGCTCAAGAAGCTTTCCAATTTCTGGAAGCCTGTCTTAGCTACGCCTCAATGTAATTATGCCATACTGGCGAATACGTTATCAAATTTTGTTTTTTTATGTAAATTTTTAATAAAAAATTCCCTTCGATAAGTTTTTGTGTTGACTTTATTATGTGAAAAATAATGGCGCAGTCGTCTTTAATGAGTTATAACATTATTTGTCATTGTATTTTCAAATAATATCGACCGAATATTGTCTATCTACATAGTTAAACAGTCTGTGTACCACGTAGAACTAAATTAATAGCGGACCTGCACATGAATATTTTATGTCTCTACTTAACAATTCCATACATTTTTAAAAGCGACTAATTTTCTGCTGAGTGAGAAATATAGCCCGATGAATATTATATTTTAAATTTAAAAATAAATATGTACAGATATTTTTTCTTTCAAGGCATTTATAATTAAAAAGGTCAAGCTATCAAGTCTAATATAGTTCTAATATATTTAGAAACCGATAACAACACAATAGTTTAGTAATAAAGTTCCTTTCAGCGATAAAAAAATATTCTACATACCCTTTGTGCTTTTCTTTTGTCAGCCCGCTGGTTTTGATGGTATATTCTACTAAAATTGGAAACTATAACTGGTACTGGAAGTGCGATTACCAGTACGCCACTAAGTGAGCACACGCCGCCCACTATTTTCCCTGCGATTGTCGCTGGTACCATGTCTCCGTACCTGAAAAAATCATCAAGTTAATAGAATTTGCAAAATGGAAAAAAGTGCTAAAGTCAAATGTTTTGTATTATCTCGTATTTTCAATTTCTGTTTTAGACAGACTATATCTGATCTTTTTTCAATATTTGAAACTGCATGCAGAATTGTAATTTAAAATTACTGTTCCATACCACGAACTCAAGGAAATCAAATAATAAAAAAATTAACAACTCAGAACTTTCCTGTTTTAAGATTGCAGAGATTGCTATAAATCTTAACTGTGTCACTGCAAGCTAGACAACTTACGCCCCTATTATCTAAAACTCAGAAAAGGCTCTCTTGTTGCGTATAGTTGGATATAAAGCCTTTATCAGTTCTTTAAGGGGTTATATACAGTCAGGAGGCCTAAAACAAGCGATTTTTCAAGAATTTTTCCTGAGACGACTTTAAAATTTATTAATGTAAAAATTTGTACACATATTATGGTAACTTTTAGCCGTATTTTAAGATTTTTGTATTTGTAAAAATAATAATTTTGAAAGCTGCTATAGCTGATCTCCAGAAGTTCCTCTCAAAAAAGGCATCTTGCGGTGACAACGATATCTCTGGCCTGGATCATCTAATATGAAAAAACCAAACGGATTTCATTAAAGTAATGTATAATCTTCTAATTAACGGAAGGAATAAGCAAAATAAATGTTTTTGACAAAATGGCGGATTCTAAAAAAAAAACGATTTTTGACCAAAATTTTGGCCTTAAATTGTTTATAACAAAAACATTTATCGGTGAGAAAAAACCTTCCGTTAATTAGTAACAAATATACTTAAGAAGCTTGTGTTAAAATTTGAAACTGATCGGTTCTGCCGTTTCCGAGAAATCTTTGTCACCGACTTTCAAAACACAGTTTTGAGAAAAACGCGTTTAAAGTTTCAAAAGCACTTTAGTGTAATGACATATTAGGCGGGAAACCGCAAAACGCCAAAAGCAGCGGAAACAAAAACCGCTTTTTTGTTTGATGACATGCTGCAAAATCGCTCGGCGGCGCGGCAGGTGGATGGGACCTGGAGGGTCACATTCTCCGTTTGTCATCAGTTCTGTTTTAGCTTTGTAGCATAGATGTCGCACATTTTGTTAATATAGTAGCTGTTTGTGTAGCTGAATGCCTGTTGGAAGAACCACGAATTCGCAGATATTCAGTGCACCCGTATAACAAGCTACGTTCGAGGCGAGGAAGTGCCCCAAATTTTTGGAAGATATTAGAAAGCACCCCGATAAATTTTTTAAGTACGTCGCATGTCAATTGCATCATTCGATGAACTATTTTAAACTCTACGTCCTCTTATTACGAAAGGGGAGACTTCTTTCAAAAGGCCAATTAGCGCGGAAGAAAGGTTGACCGTACACTCAGGTAACCTACCATATGTAATTCATACTTATACAAATAATGCAGCGTCCTTGTCAAAATCACGACAGACACTGAACTCCAAGTCGCAAAGCGCAGCGGTTCAGTAGACAATATGTCATCAGCTGTTAGTTTGTGTATGTTTCCCTCGCCCAAACCGCAAAACGCAAAACGCTTTCCCGCCGACTCGACGCGGGCTAAATTTTGCCGCCGATCGCAGCGGCAGGCGGGAACGTAATATGTCTTTGGGCATTGAGATTAACACTGCTGGCGGTTTTCAAGCTCGCCGCTAATTTTAGCGTTTTTGCGGTTTTCCGCCTAATATGTCAGTACACTTACATAGCGTACAATCGCTCTGACACGTCTTTACAAATATGCGTTTAATATCGAAAGAAATTGCCGGATTGCCTTGAAATTTTCTGTGTGTGTACTTGAATAATATTGAATATATGTATATTATGAAAATTAATTTAAAAAAAATCGATTTTTTGAAAACTCTAACTGTATTTAACCCCTTAAGATCATTTTATGAAGCTTCAGCAAATTTAGGCAAATATAAAATAACTTTTAACTTAAATTAATTCACGAATCCGTAAATATTTTTAAAAATACATGATATTACAATGTAAGACACAATACACAAACATGAGAGAGAAAGAAGGAGAGACAGAGAAGCAATCCAGAGACATAATAATATCATTTCAAGAATAAAGCATCTTATTTAACATCCTGTGAAATCCACTTACAAACAGAGATCGGAAAATAAAAATCACATAATTCAGAAAAATCATAAACGACATGAAATGAAAGACCCAAATCCCTTGTAGATAATTGCTCATTTTCTTGACATGTGTGGATTAATTCGTGATTATTTTTAAGAGGGAAGTGAAAAACGGGCATTGGCGAAGAAAGAAGTTCAATCAATCTTAGTGGGAATGACAGTTAAAGAAAATAAAATTTTCTGTACCTACCACAAATAAAAGTAGTTACTAGAAACTATTAAACAAAATTTCTTTCTCCTTTTCTTCAGATTAAATATTGAAATTAAATATTAAAATATTTAATCCAAATATCTATCTTCACATATTAAAATTACTTATTTTAATTAAATATTAAAACATTTAAATTAAAAAAATAAATATGTAAATTAAATATTGAAATATTTAAAGTAAATATTTAATCGTAATTTTGAAATGTCAAATTTTCACAGTCCATAGAAACAAATTTTGAATTATTATTGAATTTACTAACAGTGAATATTTACAATTAAAGTTTCATTAGTCTTTGGACAGTAGCCAGTCGTCAAAATGTCTGGTGTTTGCAACATAATAATACAAAATATTTAATTAAACCGATATATATATATATATATATTTAGGTTAAAATTCTTGGGATTGTGGTTCCAATTAATTAATTAACTGCAGTTGTTAGACAGTTACATATTTATTTGTTATAGTATAGAACGTTTCGGTCATTTTGTTTGACCTTTGTCAACTATATTGATACACGATGTTGGCACTAAAATGAAACAATTACAAATAGATGACGTACGTACAAAACATTTATATTTAAAATTTACCCTAGAGACAGAAATTATCCTCTGGTATCAGCCCTGATATCCTCGGTAACAAGGAACACATATGCATAACAGACACTCATTCAAACAACACAAATTATATTTATAACGTCACTGTTTAAAAGTTTAAAATGCACTGATTTCGGTGTAGGAATACGGTAAAGAGAATGTAAAGTTAGAGTTTTTTATGCTCCGGTTATCTTATAAATTCTGTTGATAAAGGAATAAAAATAGTACCAAAACCAAAATTGTTGTTATTACCACGAAAAATTAAAATTCACCATAGAAAGTGAAAACAACAACCAAATTAATTTTCTAGACATGACGTTATACCACGAAAAAAACACTATAAAAACGAAATGGTATACAAAACCGACATGGTCCGGGCGTTATCTAAACTATAAATCACAACACCATATCTCCCAAAAAAAATCCGTTATAATTGGGCTAGCAGATCGAGCTATCCTTTTGAGCAATCCAGAATATAGAGACGGAGCAATAAAAAAAGCAAAACAAGTATTATCGCTTAATCTATATCCAAACAAATTAGTAAATGCAATATTTAAACAAAGACAGGAAAAACACTGCTCACCAGGTAATAACAACCATAGACAGGGTGAAACAAACAACAACAAACAATTTTTATCTTTGCCTTATATTCCTACCCTTTCAGAGAACTTTCAAAAACTTTTCAAAAAGCATGACATAAATGTTAGCCACAAGGGATACAACTTATTAAAGAACAATTTTAGTAAACTTAAAAGTGACATCCCCACCAATAAAAAAACACATATCGTGTATGAAGTACCCTGTAAAGATTGCCAATCAGTTTATATAGGTCAAACCAGCCAATATTTACACAATAGACTAAATGGTCACAAATATGACCGAAAAAATGTAACCGCCCTCAAAAAACACGAACAAACTCTTAACCATAATTTTGATTTTGCAACAACAAGAATTTTAAAGACAGAACTTCATAAACGAAAACGTGAATTGCATGAAATGATCCACATCAAAAAAACACCCTTAGCTATTAATGATAAATCCGATATAACTGGGCTAAATAAAATATACAATAACATATTAATTTACTATATATTTGTCAATTATTAAGGGTAAGGGGTAACAACAATTTTGGTTTTTGGTACTATTTTTATTCCTTTATCAACAGAATTTATAAGATAACCGGAGCATAAAAAACTCTAACTTTACATTCTCTTTACCGTATTCCTACACCGAAATCAGTGCATTTTAAACTTTTAAACAGTGACGTTATAAATATAATTTGTGTTGTTTGAATGAGTGTCTGTTATGCATATGTGTTCCTTGTTACCGAGGATATCAGGGCTGATACCAGAGGATAATTTCTGTCTCTAGGGTAAATTTTAAATATAAATGTTTTGTACGTACGTCATCTATTTGTAATTGTTTCATTTAAGTGCCAACATCGTGTATCAATATAGTTGACAAAGGTCAAACAAAATGACCGAAACGTTCTATACTATAACAAATAAATATGTAACTGTCTAACAACTGCAGTTAATTAATTAATTGTAACCACAATCCCAAGAATTTTAACCTAAATATATTCACAATGGTTCAAGAACTTTCTAATGTAAACTATATATATATATATATATATATATATATATATATATATATATATATATATATATATATATATATATATATATATATATATATATATATATATATATATATATATATTTGTCCTTTGCGTGTTTAAATTACGAATAGGTCAAGTTATTGTACTGTCGTGAATATAGAGAAATATTTTTACCTTGTAAGTAAAAACAACAGATCCTGAGATAAGTAGGTTAACAATGGATTTATACTGTCGAAAAGCTGAAAGAAAATAAATTACACAAGCAAAAGGAAATTTACATGCGGAAAACTATTGTGTTGATGTAGAGAAGTGTTTGTTAATGGTGGTTTTTCCACTACTGACCTACTTTGGGTAATTTTTGGGACAATTATTGCTTAGGTATTTTTTTTATAAAAAGATCATTTCTAAGAAAAGAGTTTTTACTACTCAAGACCATTTTTATATTAAAAAAATCTTAGCAGTTAGAGGAAGCAACGAAGACGAAGAGTCGAAGATAGGTAAACAATGAAGATGATCTACAGAAGAAGAATAAATATAAGACTACAACATACTTTGAATACGTGAAAGTCACAGTTTTATTTTCTTTACGAAAACTCCACGAATCAGATCTGGAAATTACCTGCCACAACGTTATTTTCAAATTGTGTACCAATATTTTAATCTGTCAACTACTTAGCTATTTATATCACAATCATCTATTTTTCACAAAATGGTCTATTTTTAAATAGCAAGTCTTTCAACACTCAGGGCCACAATACAATGCCAGAAAATTTACTACGAACCCATTAGTTTGAAATGATAGATAATATTGCTTCCAACTTTCAAAATAATAAAAAGATGTTTATTTTAGGCTATATGTTCCGTAAACTTAAATTTACAGAGCTGAACGGGGAAGCAGTAAACTTAAGTATTTCTCCATTCCTTTTTTATTCAAAAACACAGGGATTTAACGTTAATCGTAAAAAGTATTATTTTATCGTATTTCTTGTAAAACTTTATACGGTAAGTTTAATTTTAAAACATTTTTGGAAAGTTGTAATTCTTTGTCTAAGGTAAGCTATAAAATGTCCGATGTAGGCGATTAGGCAAATCATGTACAGTGCTGCTAATGAAGATGATATTTCAGTTAACGATTACTTTTAGCTATAAATATTGTTTTGAAAAAATTAAAAACTACTACCTAGTCTTTACCTATCTTGTTTTATTTCTGTTCGGTCCATTTGAAACTAAGAAGATACTCCAATATTAAAGCTGTTATAAAATCAGAGTGGACTAACTTTTTGAAATGGCAAAAATGTAATGTTTTTTGTGATCTATAAAAAAAACTTCTATTTTCAGGCAGATTTTGCTATAAGTAAAGATAAAGACACCAAATTTTAGGTGTATCTTATTGGTTAATATATCTACTTTTTTATGTAATTTAGCTCTTTCTACCCCCTTAAGGTGTGACGCTACCTCATTTTAAATAAAAATTTTCAAAAAGGAAACATTTTACCGCAACCCCGAGGACCGTATCTTAATTCGTTTTGAAATGGCAAGCTTTTAATAATTAAAAATAGTCAAAAAAGGGAAAAATTGAAATACCTTTATTTCTCTTATTACTTTAAAAGTTGTTCAAAATGACTACCATAAACTTCTTGGCAGTAATAAAGTCTATTTTGGAACTCTACCAAGAAGCAACACTGGCCTTTGCCGGCCAAGAAGTTCATGGTGGTCATTTTGAACAACTTTTAAAGTAATAAGAGAAATAAAGGTACTTAAATTATTTTATTCGCGGTTTTTAGGGTTGAACTTAAAATTTTTGACCTCGACTCCCTAGCATTACTTGTCAAAGGGGTTGAAAAAGTTAAATTACACAAAAAATTAGATTTATTAACCAATAAGATACACCTAAACTTTGGTGTCTCTATCTTAACTAATAGCAAAGATATTTGCCCATACTAAGACTTTTCGGACACCCTATATATATGTGCATAAACTAAAATATATTCGGATTGTAATCAAAAAATCGAATAGAATATAATTAACGCCCAATAATTCTCACTCAACCTTTTTTTAGAATAATGTTGTCTATTTTCCTGAGGTTCTAAATAGCTGTCTAAAAATAGTTTCCATATGCTTGCATGATTCAAAAATTGTTTCAAAATATGCGATTGTTTATAAATTGCAATTCTGTGTAATTCGAGGTGAAATTAAAAACAAATAATATGAACATATTTAAACGCCGCGCGGCCAGTAATGTTTTGTAAATTTGTAATTATTGTATTTTACGTCATTTTGGTCGCTATTGCAGATTGCAGCCAATGGTTTTTCTTAGCTTATGCTGCAGATACTACAGTGAAGCAAACTCCAGATTTTTATCTGAGACTACTGCCCACTGAGACTTCTAGATACTAACGTACTGTGTGCGTTTAAAGAGAAGGGAGCTGTAACTTACTGACACGAGATTTACATGACTGGAGGTTAGGAAGGCAAGGGAAAACATCTGCAGGCAATTTGTTCCATAATCTTGAGACCCTAGGGATGAATAAGCGAGAGAAGCATCCTTGACTCTATCCAAAAGAGAGTCATTCGACTCATCAATGACCCAATCCTCACAAGAAAACTCCCTTCTCTCGCTCATCGTCGCGCTGTTAGGAATTTATCCCTTTTCTGTCGATACTTCCACGAACTGTGCTCTGATGAACTAGCTGCTATAATTCCTCCCTTAACTGTTCCTAACAAAACAAGAAGATGCGCGTTACATACGCATCCCTTTACTGTACAGCTACTAAAGCCTAAAACATCCCACTTCTCTCGCTCATTCATACCTAAGGTCTCCAGATTATGGAGACTGCCTGCAGACGTTTTCCCTTCCCCTCCCAACCTCCAATCTTTTAAATCCCGTGTTAATAGATTACATTTCCCTTTTCTTCAGACGCCCACGGTACGTTAGTACTTAGGCTTGAAGACTACGTGAGCTGTTTCACAGATGCATCTAAAATGTTGCAGATATCTGCAAATCTAGATTATGAGATGTTTGAAAATTCTGTATAGGAAAAACTCTCTTCATCTTTCAAGTAAAATTCTTTGCAACAGTCCAGCATGTAGCTGCAATGGTTTCTATATTTTTACTACTACTACCTAGGGATTCACGATCTAAATTGATTTTTTGGAAAGATCGATTTTTTCCAAATGAAAATCGATTTTTCAGAATCGATCTTTAACCCTTCGATCCAGCTAGGAGATCGGCGATTTCACACAGAATCGATTCTTCTGGTATTTTCATGTCTGTGACTTTAAGACTTCATTAATATTTGGAAATTAATATTTATATGTAATTCTTTACAAACGATAGGGTCGTTGCGCCACGATCAAAACGATCCTAGTAAGAATTGCGAAAGGAATAAGGAAATAGTTAAACTGCGCCGTCTAACATTTTCTAGAAAAAAACTCAAATCTGAAATCGTACAAAACACCGATGCAGGTCATGTCGATCCGGTATCCGTTTAATTGTCATTTTTTCGTTCAAATGTTTTCTGTTTTATTAGTTTTCAATAAATTACTATGTTTTTCATGATAGCATTTTAAATCAAATATTTCCCCCTCCATACCCTTCTATATAACTTAAAAATAAACATAAAAAAATATATGATTTAAATATTTTTCTTTTTTTTAACCACAACTGTACAACTTATACTGAGTTTTAAATAGAATTGGTTTGGAATGGGCACTGTTTACTCTCCCGGCTCCCCTCTCCTACGCCCAAATTTCTCCAGAGATCGATTTTTTAAAAGATCGATCTCTTAAGGCGATCTAAATAGTGAATCGAAATATTTTTCTATGGAATCGATCTCCATGATCACGATCTAAGATCGATTCGAAATATCGATTTTTTCGAGATGAGGTGAATCCCTACTACTACCTGATGATTTGCCTATCCAGGTACGCCAATGTCGGTTTTTTAACTCATTGCAGTTGTTACTAAACTAACTAGAATCCTATTAAATCGCAAAGTCGCAAATAACTTGTTTTGTAATGATATACACCTGTCTTTATGATATAAAAGCCAGACTTAAAATTAGATTAAATATTTAAAATGAAATACACCATCTGACACCAGGCCTCAAACCAAGAAATTGATTGATGAGTGGAATTTTCGCATGCTTTTCTTTCTCCAAATATCCAATTTTTATTTACTAATGGGTAAGTTTCAAGTTTATTTAAATTGGGGTTAATCCAGGAGAGTTGGCGCCTGGGGTGCGGATGCAGTTAACCAGCGTTGCCAGACGTCCCGCTTTTTGCGGGACGTACCGAAATTTGAACAAAATAAAATTGTCCCTCGCGGGACATGATATGTCCCGATTTTATCTCATCAAATGGCCGGGACAGAATTAATAAATTTATTAGTTAGATAAAGCATCATTGAAATCTTTTCCGCCATGTCAAGAATAATTTACAATATGATCAGAACAACAGATGAACAGGTTTACGGAACATGTTCTCGGGTGAGAATCAAACTGTTCGAACTGATTGTATTGATTACTTGCCTCAGTAAAAATGTCACGATTTTCGGGTGCAGGATTTTGAAGATACCTTTGGTCAGCATGTTTTTTAGGGCTGGCTGCTGTATCGCAGGCCTCGGAAAACCAGAGCTTTTGATGGTGGAGTTTAGGTTTCTTGCGGGTATGTGGAATAAAACTTTCAATACCTGGTTGAATGACATCTGTGATATGAGCGCAAATTTCGGAGGGACTCGGAGTGCAAAAACAGACAGGGTTCCAGGGGAAAGCAGAACAGAAGTCTGGAAGACCATCCTAGTCAGCAGAATTGTAGTGCTAGGTCGTGCGTTCCGGCATGATTTCAGGTTATAAATGAATGGCTGCGTCTTCTCTACTGAAGGTCAGTAAGCTTAACACATTGATTTCAGCGATGTTTAAGAACCTTTATACCATTGTTTTAGGCGGATTTGTGCAACTTGTCGCCAGCTTTCCTCATAAAGTAAGGTGAGATGACGCACTGTTTTATTTAGTCAAACTGTGTTTATTAAATAATTAATGATTAAACTTTGCAACAAAACGTAATCCTTAAAAGAGGCAAATTAACCTTTACCGCTGGATTTCAGCTTTTGTTAGTTCCACAATATTTAATATTGATTTTAAATAATATTCGGCGTCCCTAGTGGATTGCCCTATAATTATGTGTTTTTCTTCGATTTTTTTAATGCGTAAGTTCAAGCAAATGCCACACTCTGAATGAACCTGAGCAAATGTCACAAAAGGTCTCTTTTTTAAATTATTTTTAAAGAAAACTTTTTAGTATTCCGTGCTAAAACGGAACACTTATGGAATCACTTCGGTGTACGTCTGTCCGATTGTCACAGTCAACTTTCTCTAATATAAATCATAGACGTGAAGTATAAAAAGTTGAATTTTGATTCTGAGGGATAATTTCAGGGGGTAAATTGGGAAATGGAAAAAATTCAAGGGCTTCGTGTAGGGTATCAAATAAAAGCTTACTGAAGCACGAATTTAACAATATATACAGTGTGACCACCAGTAGCGGCTGGTGAAATTTTAAAGTTGTATACCTCTGTTGCTACTTACGGGACTCATGCCAAGTTCAGGGTTTTTAATAGTACTTTGTAATTTGCAAAAAAAGTCGAATCTTTGCTTTTACCCCCTGAGAAGAAAATAGACACGCTTAGGTATTTTCTTTATTATTTTTCAAAAAAAAATTCATATCATTTTGTCGAAAATATTTAAATTTTAAGAGAAAAAATATGTTAGTGGTAAGTTATAGTCATCGGAATTTTTTAAAATTAAATTTTAGGTTTAAAAAAATTTACATGACTATAACTTTCTACTAACAAATTTTTTTCTCTTAAAATTTAAAAATTTTCTACAAAATGATGTAAAATTTGTTTAGAAAAAATAATAAATACAATACCTAAGCGTGTTTACTTTTCCCCAGGGGTGTCAAGTGTCAAGGCAGACTTTTTTTTCGCAAATTCCAAATTATTTTTTTTTCTTTACCAAAATAGTAGGCTCGCTATCTTAAACCCTGAACTTTGCATGAGTCCCGTAAGAGGCAGCAGAGATATACGACTTTAAAAATTCACTGGCATTGAGTTGACAAGAGGAAAAATTCTTTATTATTGGTTTTACGTGGAAAAGTCATTCGTTATAAAAAATTCTGCTTGTCTAAAAAATGAGTTTACCATACAAAAATATTAAATCAGATGTACAGGGTGTTAATGAATTAAGAAAATATGAAAATGCTTAAGAGAGAAGTACCTACCATTATTTATTATTTTAGTCAAAATGTTTATAAAACAAAGCTGTTTAGTACTAACGTACCGTGGGCGTCTGAAGAGAAGAGAAATGTAAGATTTCAAGGATTAAAGGTTGGGAGGGGAAGGGAAACATCTGCAGGCAATTTGTTCCATAATCTGAGGACCCAAGATATAAATGAGAGAGTCCCTCTCTCTCAGAGAGAGAGAGAGAGAGAGAGAGAGAGAGAGAAGTGGGATATTCTATGCTTTTGTAGCTGGACAGTAAAGAGATGCATACGTAACGCGCCTCTTGTTGTTCTGTTAGGAACAGTCAACGGGGAATTATAGCGGCTAGTTCTTCCGAGCAAAATCCTTGGAAATATCGATAGAAAAGGTACAATTTCCCAATAGCGCTGCGATGAGAGAGAGAAGGGAGTTTTCTTGTAAGGAATTTGCCGTTGATGATTCAAATGACTCTCTTTTGGATAGAATCTAGGATGTTAGGTGTCGAAGGTGATGCCGCTCCCCAGATGTGGGAATAGTACTCAAAGTTAGGTATTATTTCGGAAATACAGAGATTGTGTAAGTTAAAAGGAGAGACGTATTTTTAGGCTCGAAAGAGAAAATCAAACTTTTTAGCTGCTGATGAGGCTATTGAAGTAATATGTTTGTGCCAGCTGAGATAATGTTTGAAAGCGATGCCAACAAGATAAAACGTTTTATTGTTCTGGAAGGCTAGGGTATTCTTGTAGATGGGGTAAGTGTTGTCGGAAATTTTTGGAGCAAGACTGGGTTTTGGACGCGTTGAACTGAACAAGGTTCTTGGCACCCCAGTCTAAGATTAATTGAAGATCTTGAGAAAGGGATTATAGGGGCATGGATCTGTGTCTATTATCCAGCTCCTGATTCGAGACCTGTCTGGAAAAATTAATGTTGGAGTGACGAGTACCATCGTCAGCATAACTGTGGATGGAATTGGTAGTTGAAGAGAGCATGTCATTAATGTGAAGGAGAATTGGTGCCATGCAGGACTGAACCTTAAGGTGCGCCAGCATTGATAGGATGGAAGAAAGATCAGTGACCATCTACCACGACAGATAGGTATGCGCCGATTGTAGAGAAATTGACTGATACAGGTACATAGGGAGGAAAGCCGTAAGAAGATAGTTTGTTGAGGAGGGCGGCATGCCATACTTTTTTTTTCTTCCCTTGGGCTCCGTCCGAGACCGGAAGCACTGCGACCATTTGAGGCCTATTGTGCCAACCCAATAAATTTTATCGCACCTACTCTGTTATCCCAGTTCCCTGCACTAGCTTGTACAGGTTTACAAGGGGGTGGGTTATCACTTCTTCCGGTTCTAGCTTTGGTTGCCCGAATAATTGGTGGCGCTTACGATCTAGAGATTCGCGATTACAGATGATGTGTTGAACTGTTTCCCTTACCCTTCCGCATAGTCTGCAGCTGAGGTATCCTTTGTACAGTTTTATTTTGTTAAGGAGGTCCTTTACAGCCATGTGTCCTGTTAGAGCTCCTACAATTGTCCTCAACTGAATCCTGCATAGGTTTAGCAGTTGCCCAGTGAGTTTAGGACTAGGATTTCTTATGACAGCGTTGCTGTGGTTTAGTACCTGTACTTTGTCCAGTGAACTTTAAGTTGATGTTTGATCCACCTTTTTACCGCTTCTCGTACCGTGCACTTAGGTATCCCGAGAGACGGTTCTGGGCCAATATATGGTGTAGCCTGTCTTGTAAGCTCGTCGGCTTTTTCGTTGCCTGTGATGCCTTTGTGTCCCGGTACCCACAAGAGCTTGACTGAGTTTCTGACAGCAAGCACGCCAAGATCGTCTATACACTCCCATACCAGTCCCGACGTGACCTTCTGGTATGAGAGTGCCCTCAGAGCGGGCTGACTGTCCCAACAGATATAGATTCGCTTATTGGAGTAAGCCCTTCTATTGTTTTCCAGCGCGCATTGTAGAATGGCGTAGGTTTCGGCTTGGAATACCGTGGGATATTACCCCAAAGATAAAGACATGTCTTTTCTCGGTCTGACCCCATGTACCCCTGCACCGGTTCCCACTTCTGGTTTTTGCTCCGTCGGTGTACCATGTGTGCCCCAGGAAGAAACTCTGGGTTGTTTGCTGTCTATTCACTTCGATCCGATATTATTACCTCGAAGGCAATGTTATATTTGAATTTTGGAGTCATGTAGTCCGATCTCATTTCTAAATCAGAACCTCCAATCTTCTCTATTACGAGTTCGTGTCCCGCCCCTTTCCATAGGGAAGAAGGCAGTGTGTTTTGAAGTCGATAGAGACCCATTCTCGGCTCCCCCTGTATGACCAGGTGCAAGGGAGGAAAATATACGAGATTCTCCATCGCTGAGGTGGGGGTCGATCTCATCACCCCTGTAATACCCAGACAGACTAGTCTTTGCAGACTGCTAAGCCTGAGCATAATGGTTTTCTGCATTGCCTTAGTCCGCCAGACCAAGGCTGCATATGTTATTGCGGGTTTCACCACGATGGTGTACAGCCAGTGTGCCATCTTTGGTGAGGGACCCCATGGTTTCCATACATTCATTCAACCACCGCGAGGGTTATTTCCTATTTCCGTATAGTTTTGTCCACATGCTTGTTCCAGGTAAGTTCTGAGTCCAGTGTTACCCCCAAATATTTTACCTCTTCCTGCAGTGGAATTGTAGCTCCTCGTAGGGTTAGAGGACCAAGCCCCTTCTTTTTTCTACGCTTGGTAAACGGGACAATGACAGTCTTTTGAGGGTTTATATTGGTCAAAAGGCCATACTTGGTCAAAGGCCTTAGAAATACCAAGAGCAACAATCTAGGATTCGCCATGAAATTCAAGAGACTTGTTTCAATTATGTATGACAAAGCTGTGAATCTATGGTGACGAAATCCATACTGTTTGTCATGGATTATCTTGTTTTTCTAAATATTTTAGAATTTGCGCAATAAAGCAGACAAATTTAGAGCTTAAAACACAATTACTTCAGAAATTGCCACGTAAACTGGAAATAAAACGGAAAATAAATTCGTGAACAAATTAAATTCTTCCAGGGAATATTTTATTTTTTAAATTTGAAAATAAAATTTGACAAACTCCTTTGTTAGCTTTAACTACATTAAAATTTCTTTAACATTTTTTAAAGGCTCTTGTGAATAGTCACCTAATAACACGTGCCTTCCATTTCAGTAGGTTTTCATGTACGTATTCATTCGTCGAGTTTAGAATGTATGAAATTTAATTACGTGAATACAATTAATAAAAAGTTGTATTAAGAATAATGACTTACATTTTTATTAAAACGGTTCCAAAACGGGGCATTTAATTCAATCTATATATAATCTATATAATGAAATGGGTTCGGCGAATGGGGTATAATTATATACGGCCTTTGATTATTACGATAAAGGGTTAAACATTAAATAATGAAATAAGCAATAAGAACTTGACTAAGATCATTTTAGTTAATAGGGACTTGGGTATAGAAGTACTATCAAGGGATTACTGCCGCGTTAAAGGCACAGGAAAGTTTTATAGACAGCAGGTTCATAGTGTTTTCATCCAGTTTTACACCCCCTTTTTTTGTCTAGTTTGATCCCAGAAAGTTTTACATAGTTTGGGCTTCTAGCAAGTAAGTCCATAGATTTTTTATGATAAAAGTAAATTAAATAGGGCGGTTCTACATAAAATTGTGGCACTTTTCCGGAGGTGGGGCTAGAGGGGGAGGGGCCAGCGTGGGAGGCGGGGCTGGAGGGGTGGCAGGAACCAGCGGGGGAGGCGGGGTTAGAGGAGAGGCAGGCACCAGCGGGGGATATACATAAAAAAAATTATAAAAGTTTTGGATTATACAACCACCTTTTGGTTGTATAATCCAAAACTTTTATAAAAAATTTATGTATATCCCCCGCTGGTGCACGCCACCCCTCTAACCCCGCCTCTCATGCTGTCCCCGCCCTCTCTAACCCCGCCTCCGGATTAGTGCCGCAATTTTATGTAGAACCGCACTATTTAATCTGCTGATAAGTCATCGTTTCTAGCAAGTAAGTAGATAAATACATTTTTTTTATCTGAGACAGCCCGCGTATACTTCAAGCCTAAGCACTAACATACCGTGGGCATCTGAAGAGAAGGGAAATGTAATTTATTGACATGGGATTTAAAGGATTCGAGCCTTGAACTTTTTCAGATTTTGAGGAAATTTCTTGGAATATGGGTCGCTTCGTATTATTGTTCTTTAACTTGATAATGATACTAAGATCTGGATCTTTATGTTGCTCTCTGGAGAAGACTTGAGGATTCCAGTATCGCCACCTACAGCATTGGGTGGAGCCTGCGGTACTTTCGAAACCCTTTTGGTAGGTAATATAATCTGATATTTGTGACCTTTACCATCAGAACTTTCCCAAACTCTTTTCAACAGACCATCTTGCATTACTAAAGAATTCCATAATGCCCAGTAACCTTTAACTTTTCAGATTTTGACGAAATTCCTTGGAATGCGGGTTACTCCATATTATTAATTTTTAACTTGATTATAATACTGAGATCTGGATCTTCACGTTGCTCTCTGGAGAAGACTGTAGGATCCCAGTGTAAAGAATACTGAAGTTGGGTTCTTCGACATTGTAAATCGTCGGGATTTGTTAGTTCTTCCTAATTATTGCATTCTTCTGGGCTAGGTCTTCTTGATCACTGAGGTGAGGTCTGAATACTGTTTTATATACCTTTCTCTCTTACTCTACAATATCCACGGTCTTCGATGTCGCCCTTTTCGTTTCTGGCTAAAGAAGGACGTTCAAACATCTTTAGGAATCCACATAAAAACAAATTTATTAAAACTGACAAGATATTACTTAATTGCTTCGTTTAAAAGCTTTTACATATAAGAGCCGAAAGCATTTAATATATCGTGAATAACGGCAGAATTATTAAAGAGCTCGGAAGCCACTAATGGAAAAATTTTGCTCCATTCATAGCCGATGAAAGGAGAATCGCATATTTTAACCAATATAAAGAGGTGCTCATTATGCGCCGTCATGAAATAAATATGCTAAAATGACAGCTTGTCTTTGATAAACATGGATAAAGCATGCCTCGTCTAACAGTGATTTACTACGTTTTTAAATGTTTTAAAATAATTTAGGTTATTTTGTCTGCTCTTACCATTTTGATAATAGAAAAAACAGCTTAAAACATAATTAAAAATATAATTTTATTAACAAAAATTCTTGTACGGTGCAGATCAGCTATAATAATATAAATTAAGAGGACCCAAAACCGATCCCTGTGGCATCTTGACGCCTGTTACTCAGGTAGGATCTTTTAAGGCTATACAATTAACATGGAAGTTGTAGCATTTTAGTATCTTGAGTTATATGTCATGTGAAACACAACCAAATGCCTTGCTGAGATCGCAAAAGTCGTTGACGTGAATTCATCGTCTCCAAACTGGGAATCTGTAAAAATGCCATTGGCCTCAAAGAACCGAACAATCTTCAGCGCCACGCATCTCTCAAGTATTTTAGAGAAGACCGATAAGATATTGGTCTATAGATGGAGATATCCCCAGTTTTTCCTTTTTTAAAAATTTTACAGCATCAGGAAATATGCACTTTCCGAAACAATCAATTAATCAGATTCGTTAGTGGGACGAGTATAATATTTAAGACCTTTTTATTATAATTATGGTAAAACCTGCGGATCTTGGCTACATTTATTTTTCATAGATAAAAAAGTTGTTAAAATCATCAGGAGAAATACTGACCTCGGTCTGTTCACCCTGTGAAACTCCTCTGTATTCGGTAATGATCTTCCACGTGCATTTCACAGGGTTCGCAGAGTTCTTTATAAAGGTTGGTATTAGCTTGTTTTTCAGCATCTCTAATTGATGACCTACAGAGGTGCTTAAAAGAATTTATTTTTCGATTTAATGCAAGTGATGGAAAAATTTGTAGAGATTTGTAGCATTTTTTTATTTATGCCTTCTGCTCATTTGGGGGGATATACGAGTACTTACAAAAGTACAATTTGTCTAAAACCAATTTTTTTTAAAGCACTTTTCAAAAATATATTTTTTCAGGGAACACCTTTTTCGAAATTAAATTTTTTCGGGTAGTATTCATTTTATCAAGCAACGGCTTTTTGCAAAAGTAATTTACGAGAAAGTATCGTACCAAAAGGAAACCTGATCAAACCCAAAAAAGGTTCGTTTGGGTTTGTTCAGGATCTTTTTTCGTCTTTTTTTCATTAACTTTTTCCAAGCTACAAGAGTTCACAACTTAGTTTTCTAAATATTGTTTTCAAAAGAATATATTTTCGAAAAATGTACCTGTTTTAAAAATTATTTGTTTGGAGACATTTTACGTGCAATAAAAAATTTAATGCCCCAGTGAACCAGAGTACACAATTCGCGAAAATTTAAAAAACTTTTAGACCACAATTTTTTCACTAGGTTTAAAAATAACTTACAAATCTCCTGTTATCGTTATTATCCTCTTTCCTGATTCTATATCTATAATAAAATTAAATGGTTTATTTATGTCACTGATCTATAAATAAACCGACCCTTGTCTGTCCTGGTGGGTTGGCTTTGTCTGAATAAAAAGAAATCTAAGGTCAGTTTTTTCGGCTTTGCTCAAACATTTTATGATAAGTGATCAATAAGTTATTTTTAGAAAAGTCTTCCTACGTTTACTTATTTTATATCTCGTACATTTAACAGTCAGTAATATGCCTTTTTAGTTGGAATAAGTGATCTCGTTGACACTTTTATAGGGCATTTCTCCATCGCAATTCGCTAACAACATTTCCGGAATTTCGTCTCTTCGAGATCGGAGGATAAAACTGTAATCCGCTTAAAGGGTGACGTCATGACTTGTGCGTTCGCCTAAAGCTCTATAAGCTTTTTATACATGTTTTACGCCACAAAATACGATCTTTGGGTCTAAGTCATCGCTTTTATATGTATTTCGCATCGAAGAGGAAATAAAAACCCTTTTATTATTTTTAAGAAGGTTGATGCATTTGTCCGATACGCCTTTGTAGGATTCTTGAGTTTATGAGAACGTTCAGGTACGATCGCTTTTGGGAGATCCTTGGGAGAACGTTCAGACTCAACAATTCGGGGCCGAGAAACTAACAAGAAATTTTGAAAAAATGTGTGTGTGTGTGTGTGAATATCCTTCACTTGGTCAAGTTTAGCTCATAAACAATAGGTAACAATTCCGCTCTTGGAATGTCGTTCAGATTTACTATGTTAAGTTGGTGGTCTTATGAAAAGAGACAGAGCATTTTTTATTACTGAACGAAACTATAAATTACACTTGCTTTTGATATTAACTTTTGGTTATTCTAAAGGTTGAATATTTTTATAGGATTTTTATTGTATCATACCGCTACATGATGGAACAATTTAGCAAGAAATTTGTAGGAATCCCAATAACTGAAATGACAATCTACAGCACAATAAAAAAAGTTCCAAAGAACTGGTTTAGTTTTGAATCTCAAGAAGAAGAAGATGCAGAAATATGACCAAAACGATGATGCCACAGTTTTAGTTCTTCAGTCTGTTAGAGAAATTCCTGTGATGTTGCTAATAGAACTGTAGTATCCCAACATGACAGGTACTGGTCTCGAGAACACCCTCAATTTAGAGTAATAAAGGGAAGACAATGTTTTATAAAGCGAACTTGTGGTGCGCGATATTCTGACCATGGCATTATAGTGTATAGCAGCCTTCAAAATAAATAAAATTATATATCAAAAGAAACTATATCTAGGTAGACCAAGTCTACTAAATAACAGACATAATAGAAAAGGCACTAGAAGAAAAGTTAATCTGCTCAACTACCTTCTTTGGTGTAGCTCAAGCTTTTAATGAAGTTTGGCACGAAGGGCTAAATTAAAAAATTAAACAGAATGCTACGAAAACAGTATGTATGTAGAGTGTAGAGTTGCCAACCTCCTGCATTACACATAGAATGTTCAGAATTAAATAGGAGGAATACTCGAAACTGAAAGAAGTTAAAGCAGGTTTGCCTCTAGGAAACCTCTTGGGTCCCGTTCTTTATTTACTGTACACTTGTAATCTCCCGCAAACAGAAAATGTAACTGTGACTGCATTCGCAGATGACACTGATTTATTAGCAGTAGGAACAGACCTAGATTCAGCAACCATCCAACGTCAACAAGCTGGCGACCAAATTTACAATTGGACCACGGATTGGAAGATTAAGATTAATAAGCAAAAATCTATTCATGTCAACTTTACTGACTGAAGAATAGGCAATCATCAACCAGTCAATATAAATGGTATCATAGTTCCCTATAAAAACACTGCCAAATACGATACGAAACTAAGATGGAAGGAACATATCAGAATTAAACGGACTGAATCAGGGCTCAAATAAAGACAGTTGTATTGGCTCCTTGGACGAAAACTTGGCTGTCAGTACACAGCAAAATCATGATATATAACCAGATTTCAAAACTAGTCTGGGTTTATGGCATTCATATATGGGGCTGTGCTAAGGAGAGCCACATCAAACGCATCCAAACCTTTCACAACAAAGTACTACGGAACATAGTTAATGCACCGTGGTATATACGTAATAGTGACTTACATCGCGATCTTGGTATCCCGTATGTCACTAGTGAAATTAAAAGATCTGCCATCAAGCACGAGTCTCGTTTCCATCAACATGTTATTGTCGAAGTCATCAGGTTTCTTGACAACCAGGACCTAGTTAGAAGGCTGAATCGAGGAAGGATGAAGAGCCGGCTGTTTACAGCTAATCCCACTAAAATCATGTGAAAGGTACGAAAGTGCATAAAAATTTTTGAAAAACTGGCTACACGAGAAAAACTGTATAATTAATGAGATTTTTTTAAATTTTAGTCAATTTTTAGCTGGCGATATAAGCACAACTTCGCTTAATGCACTTTTGTTGCTGAGAAAAATACTAATCGTTTATTAAAATCAACTTACCGTTACTGTCAATAATGGCAGGAAGTGCCAAAAAACATAATTGTGCAAAAAGTAACTATTAATTTAAATTTTTTAAACTATAACCTGATAAAAATAAAACCCTAATAACCGTGTAATACGTTTATAGTATAGAAAAACATGAGGCACTAATTGAAACATGAACTAGCACGTTATTTCTTAACTGGCAGAATTTAATTAGAAGTTTCAGACACGCAAAATTGGCATAAGTTAAATTTAGATTAAACAAGTTACGTTAAATGCATAAATATTAAAATAAAAATTAAACACAGGTTTGGTAAGGAAAAACATCTTTTGGCACTGGTAAAATCAACATACCGCGTTACTCTTAAAATTAAATTAACACGCGGAGAATTGAAGGAAATCTCTAGAAGATAGAATTGGAAGAACAAGCTTAATGAAGATAGAAGAGAAGGACTAAGGATGAAAGAAGAAAATATAAATGAAGTAAAGAATTTTAAATGTCTAAGATTTACCATCATAAAAGATGGTGGAATACGTTGGAATTGGACATGCGAAGTGCAATTTAGATGCAAGAATTGAAATAGCGTTTTCGGAGCACTGTACAGGATCAGAACTCCTTACCCACTAGATATTTTCCTTGCCACCCATCCTGAGCCATACTTAACATCTGTATGCGCTCCCCTTGGTCGTTCAGATCATGGCCTCATTTCCGTCTCTTGTCTCATTCCTGAACTCACGATCTACGATTCTGCCGACTGGGATGTCATTTAAGTAGGTACTGAAAGTTTCATTTCACACATCCGCAAAAAACCTAAACTCCGACATCAAGAGCCTCGGTTTTTCAAGGTCTGTGATGAAGCCCGACTCAAAAATCTCCAGGCTCACACAAGGTTTCTTCAAAATCCTACGCCCGAAAATGGTTAGATTTTCACCGAGGCAAGGAATCAATACAATTAAACTACCTCGGAGTCCAAAAATGCTTTTAATAACGGCATATAAGATAAAGTGCTTTCCTGTTCCAACGGCAGCAAGTCTTCCTGGTCACTTGCCAAAAACGTTAATCAAAACTTCCGAGGAAGCACTCTTCCTCCCCTGACGATCATTCGCTCGTGTTGTCATCGCTTTTGCACATGATCTCTGTTGGCACAAACACATCACCTCAATAGTTACATCAGCAGCTAAAAGGATTGTGTTTCTCTTTCTAGCCAAACAATACTTCTCACCTTCCAAATTACACACTCTCTATGTCTTCCATCTCTATTCAAATTTAGTGGAGAAGGAAGAGCAGAATTAAGGATGAATGAAGCAAAGCTAAATGAAATAAAGAATTTTAAATATCTAGGATTCACCATTATAAAAGATGGTACGTTCGAATTGGACATACAGTGTGTAATTATGATGCGAGAATTGGAACATTTTCGGTGTGCTGTGCAGGATCAGAACTCGTCACCCACTAGATATTTTCCTTACCACCCATCCTGTGCCATACTTAACATCTGTATCCGCTCCCCTCGGTCGTTCAGATCATGGCCTCATTACCGTCTCTTGTCTCGTTCCGGAACGCATGCTCTACAATTCTGTCGAGTGGGATATCATTTAAGTAGGTACTGAAAATTTCATTCCACATACCCGCACGATACCTAAACTCCACCATCAAAAGCCCTGGCTTTCCAAGGTATGTGATGAAGCCAGACTGAAAAATCTTCAGGCTCACAAAAGGATTGTTCAAAATCCTACACCCGAAAATGGTTAGATTTTCACCGAGGCAAGAAATCAATACAATCAAACTACCTCGGAGTCCAAAAATGCTTTTAATAACCGCATACAAGATAAAGTGCTTTCCTGTTCCAACGGCAGCAAATCTTCCTGGTCACTTGCCAAAAACATTAATCAAAACTTCTGTTGAAGCATTTTTTCTCGCCTGACCATCGTTCAATCTCTTTGTCATCGCTACATCAGCAGAAACATCGTTAACAGAAAGTTGAGAAAAGACGAAGTCAAAGAAAAAGAAGAGGAAGAAGAAGAAGCGGAAATAATTATAGATAAAGGCGTAAATGAAGTACGTAACTGAAAACTCTACATAACAGTTTCGGGAAACGTCAATGGCTGTTTTATTGGTAGTACAATGAGATGTGTTAAAAGGACAAATGTAAACCGAAAATTAGTAGTTTATTTTAAATCTATAGTTTTCAAAGTATCTTTGAACATTTGAAACGTTTCATATGGATCCGCGTTTTCTACACACCAGAAATGATTTCTATGTACAATGTTCTTTATTATTTCAACTTGAGCAAAACTGAGGTAAAAACTGACTTTTCCGTATTATTGACAATTATACGACCCCTACTCGAGTCATACATAATCAAAATATACTGATAAAGAAATAAATGAATAATTAAAAAACATATTTGAAAGTTACAACGTTACAAATGCCCAGATGAAAATTTAATAATACCTATATTTCTTATTGCTCTCCTCCTGACAGGTTTTCCGTAAATATCGTTAATCAGCAGGATATTTTGATAACAGTGAATCATATGGAAGCTTTTACATTTTATTAGAAAAATCTGCTGACATCTGAAAGAATGGAATGCTTTGTGAGAATGGCGATTCCAATTTATCTGTTTAAAAGCCCAGGACGTTCCCTTCCCACAGTTTAAAAATGATCATCAAACTTTCCAGTTTTTTGTTTAATTAGAGGCGTTCAGGTTTTTTTTTTATAAATTAATACCTATCCATTTTAAATCCGGATCTGTTCAAAGGCTATTTGTATAATGAATATGTATGTAGTTCTTTTAAATTATAAATAGCTGATACGTCAACAAATTAAGTAGGTATCAATCGGATATAAAAATAAATCAAAAATAAAAATGATTCGGCGCCTGGAATTTTATAGATAAAACAATAAAAATGTTGCCAGTGTAAAAAAGTGAATACTAGATTTTTTTATAGGTTCTGAGTCATTAATCGAGAAATTTTTTTATTTGTATCACCACAGGATTATGGGGGATAAATGTAAATATACACCCATTAAGATAAAAAAAGTCCTCAAGGTATGCCGTGGCAATCACGCATGTCTTGAATTATCACTGTTAAAAGGTAACATAGGTAAAAGGTGTAGGTGAATGAAAAACAGAATTGTCATACTTAAAATTAGGTTTCTGCATAATTCGCCCGTTACTTCATCCAAAGTTTGATTTGTGCTGTAGCGTAATTCATCCCTGTTTCTTGGTCGAAAAGCATGTTTATACATTGATTTGACCAGTTTACCCCAAATGTTTTCGATCGGGTTCAAATCGGGACTCTTCGAAGGCCAGGGAAGAACTGCTACATTATTTTCTTGGAGAAAAGTTTGCGCAATGCGTACTGTGTGTACCGGAACATTATCATGCTGAATTGTAAAATTTTGACCATCTACAGCGTTTATCGATGGTATCATCACTGCATTTAGTATATTAATGTATATGGCTGCAGTTAGTCTTCCTACCACGATTTGGCAAACTCCTGGCCCTCTAGCGCTAATCCAACCGCAAACATTTATAGAGAAAAGCCCACTTCGGTTGGTTTTGTGGGTGTATATCTCATCAAACCGCATGCCGGAAGGCCTATAAACTCTCATTCCATAATTCTCCCATTATTACATGATTGAAAAGCTTTCTCGTCAGAAATTATTCTGATATAAATATTCATGTGCAAATTCTAACCGGCCCTGTTCATTTCTTTCCGGTAAAAATATTTTATTAGCAGCACAACGACTTCGTATATCGGAATTTCGAACCCTGTCTCTAGCAGTATTTGCAGAACCTGGAAAGTTTGTCTCTTCTTTCGCCTTTATTGCAGTTTCGAATGGATGATCCCTTAGATAATTAAGCAGTTTTCTATCTTGATCTTCAGTAGAAATTTTAAGAGGACCTGAACCTGCTTTTCTTAATAATAGTCCCATGCCTTGCTATTTATGGTTTTGCCAACAGCACGGTATTCTTGTTTACTCCCAGTCCGTCTGCAATATCCCTAATAAAACACCATCTCGCAACCGACAGTAAATAATAGCCTTTTGCTGGGGGATTAATTGTGGCACATTTTTAGAGAAAAATGTTCTTGACAAGCTAATGATAAAGTGACATGTAAAGTGATATTGACATGTAGAATTTTCACCTGAAATTTTACTGGTACCAGGCTCGACAATCAATAATTCCTAATAGTCTAGGAGAAAAAAGGAAATTTTGCTGTCCTAGTTTTTCATCGGCACGATTGGTACCTTTTGAGAGCCAATGAAGTTCTGTGTGCAGCAGCAAGCGTTAATAATCTTCATTATTTCCACTGTAAAATTGGCCAAATAGTCTGCAATGCAGTAAATTGCTTCTAATCTTATTGACTGCTCTAATAAGGTAATCAAGCGATGACGTATGCAGGCGTTCATTCAGATTTTTGCAACCAAATGCTGACGATGAATAACACAATGTACAGCGAGTACATTTGGTACAGCTTGTTTCAAATGCGCTATGAAAACCTTATGACGCCCAGTCATTGCTGGAGCACCATCGGTAGCAGCTAATAAAATATTACGAAAACGAATTTTTTCTCTTGACTTTTTCATGGTATTAAATATCAATTCTCCCTTAGTATCGGTTTCCAGTTCAATAGCAAATAATAACTCTTGACAAATTGTTTCTTCTTTTATAATTCGTACGTATGATAAGAGTAGTGCTTCGTTATTAAAATTTGGCAGAGTTGATTCATCGAGTTGAATGGAAAATTTGCAAGTCTTCAAGTAATCGCATAATGATATTTCAACGTCTTCAGCGATTTCATCTATTCTTCTTTTGCACAGAATTATTACTTAGAGGTATTTTCCTGATGATATCTGATGGTGTCTTATGATGAACAGTTTTTTTTACTTCTTTGACTGCCGGAAAGATTAATTCCTCGCCAATTGTGTGTGGTTTTCCCGCTTTTGCGATTAACCATGAAATATTATATGAAGCTTGTAATTCGTGTTTAGAATACGACGCAAAAAGGTTTGATACAGTTGACTGTTTTAAATAGATATTTTCCAGTCCTTGAAAATAGGATAATTCTATCTTGCTATTCTACAAATAATTGCTGCTCTCTATTAAGGTGTTAATTTATATTATACCCAGAGGTATTTTCAAATTTAATTTTACTAGAATGAATACATTACAGTTGCACCAGCCTTTATTAAGTTTATTAACTATTTCATACGAACGTTTGCGGTTTAACCAAAATTCGGCCAGCGTAATTAACCTCGGTGGACTACTGACAATGTAATGCCAAATGCTTCCCGAGTTGAGTGTTTACTGTAAAATTTTAATGACAATGTGACGTTTTTGTCCTCTTATCCACCGCACAGTAAATTATATAGTGACTTTGTTTGGCCTTAAAAAAGTTGCACTGATTTAAAAATCTATTTTGAGGCCACATATTGTAAGATAGAAAAAAACTTCCTCAAAGTATGCCGTGGAATCCATCAAGCATGTCTTGAATTATTACTCTTGAAAGGGAACATAGGTAAAAGATATAGGTGAATGAAAAATAAAACAGTTGAGTTCTGAAGTTTTTATTTTTAAGAAAATTACATTATTGTCATTGAATTAAAAAAATATATACAACAAAGAACATAAAAATTACAAATTTAAACTAAACGAGAGACGTGAACACCTTCTACTTCCAAACATGTTCTCATTCTTCTTTTTACAGCATTAAAAACATTGGTGAGCATTTGGGCGAGTTGGTAATCTCCTGAAATGTATTTGTATTTCTAGTCCGTAGGCCTCTTGTAAAGAAAAAACTTTATCCTGGTCTATATAAGGAACTATGATAGCATTTACGTTGATTGGTTGATGATTGCCTATTCTTTTGTTAGTAAAGTTGACACGAATAGATTTTAGCTCATTAAGCATAATCTTCCAGTCCACGGTCCAATTGTAAATCAGGTCGCTAACTTCCATGTTAAAAAATAAACGTAATTTCAAACCGCAAAGTTCTGTTTATTTTCATTCCACCGACTTTCAGTCGATCTTCGTACCACTACAAAGAATTACTCGAAAAACGCTAAAACTTTATAAAAAATTTGGCTTTTTAAAAGAAATCTTTTAAGACTAGAAGATCTTGTTTTTATTACTTTGTATGACTTTATTACAAGAGCTTTATTTTTTCATTATAACAAAGTGCACGTTCAACTTAAATAAACTTCTTCGATGAAGGCAACATCCTTAATAAAAGAAATTTCTTGTATTAAAGTTGGAGAACGTTTCAAACACTTCTTTGGGTTTCATATTACTTTATTTTTATCTGAAACAGCCCACGTAGACTTTAAGCCTTATTACTAACGTACCGTGGGCGTCTGAAGAGAAGGGAAATATAGTCTATTGACACGGGATTTGAAGGATTGGAGGTTATGAGGGGAAGCGAAAATATCTGCCGGCCATTTGTTCCATAATCTGGAGACCCTGGGCATGAATGAGCAACAGAAGTGGGATGTTTTAGGCTTTTGTATCTGGACTGTAAAGGGATGCACACGTAATGCGTCTCTTGTTGTTCTGTTAGGAACAGTCAAGGTGGGAATTATAGAGTGTATAAGTTGGAAGGGGAGAAGTATTTTCTGGCTCAAAAGAGAAAACCAAGCTTTTTAGCTGCTGACGTGTCTATTGAAGTAATGTGCTGGTGCCAGCTAAGATCATGTTCGAAGGCGATTCCAACCTTTCATTGTTCTGAAGGGCTTGGTAATTCATGTGGATGGGGCAAGTATTTCCGGATTTTTTGCCTGATAGGAAGCAAGACTGGGTTTTGGAGGCGTTGAACCGAACAAGGTTCTTGGCACCCCATTCTAGGATTAATTGAAGATCTTGGGAAAGGGATAGGTGCATAAACCTGCGTCCGGCTCTTGATTCGAGAATTGTCTGGAAAAATGAAAGTTGGAGTGAAGAGTAGGGGAGCCGGAGGAATGGGAGCCAGTGAGGAATGGGAGCTACCACATTCTTTTGCATTAAAATAACCTATTATAAATTCTGAACGCAGAAAACGCTTGCCTCACACTGACAACACGAAAATATAATTTAATTTATTTTAAATAGTCGATGGGAGTGGAGTTAGTTTTTGATAAATTTGTTATAGTGACATGTGAAAATTAAAGTCGTGGTATGTAATACTATTTTTGTATAATTTAATTAATTTTGTCAGTTTTGCGTCGTAAAAGTATGTAGTTTTAATAATCATAATCTGTTTTTTTTTTGTTAAAATATGTTGTTGTTTTTTCTAAACATTTTAAATATAATTTGGTGTTTGGGGGAAATTGGAGCCATTGAGGGTAATTTTAGTCATTGGTAAAGGAAACCAAAAAGGGTCCCCCGATACTGGAAAACCTTCAAAAAGCTGCTCAGTTGGTTGATAACGGATTTTTGTTTGCATGAGAACTAGTGTTTTAGTACACAGCGTGTACCAAAGGAAGTGCGCACTATTGCTAACTCTATTATTACTATAGATGCAAAGTCCGTTAAACTAGCAGAGTGGTAGAATTTTTTCTGCTGATTAAAATGGCGAAAGCAGAAATACAATTTGCCGTAGCGTTTCCGAATAAATGAAATGCATTTTTTTTAAAATGGAACACCCTGTATAGTCTTGACCGTAACCTTTGCAAATCGTCTACAGAACAACAAAGTTTATATGCAATATCGGCCTAAAATTGAAAATAACGGTATTATTATCATATTTATCTTTTAGACAAGTTAGTGAGAATGTTGTTAGAAAGGCTTTTCCAAGATAGTAGGTGGATATCACCCAATGGTCCAATACGTTGGCTCCCAAGATGTCCTGACATACATCCATTAGACTTTTACTTTTGGGGTTATGTCGAGGGCGAAGTCTATAAAAGGAGGTAAGTGAACCTGGCCGAACTTCAAGATGGCATTAGACACAATATAGCATCCATCAATGGCAGAACAATTGCAAAAGCCACAAAACGTGTTTTACCAAAGAATGCCCCAAAATGTATTTAACAAAAGGGTGATGTCTTTGCACATTTAATATAGGCTTTCTTTTTTTCTTACGCCCTCAGATAAAGCAATAAAGAGAAAATTGAGTTTGATTTCTGAATTACACGACAAACTTGTCTAAAAGATAAATATTGCAGTAATCCGGTTATTTTCAATTTTAGGCCAATATTGCATATAAACTTTGTTGTTCTTACGGTCAAGATTATACAGGGGTTCCATTTAAAAAAAATGCATTTTCTTTATTTATTCGGAAAAGCTATGTTAAATTGTTTTTCTGCTTTAGCCATTTTAATCAGCAGAAAAAATGCTACTACATTGCTAATTTAACCAGATTTGTATCTATAATAGTAAAAGAGTTAGCAATAATGCGCACTTAATTTGATACACCCTGTATATTTACCATTTTTTCATAGTAAGTACTATTTTTGGTATTGCTGGTTTTCTGAATTAAATACATAAATTAAAATTAGTTTTCCACCAAATTACTTTACTAATCAATGTAAGTTAAACTATATTCTATAAAAATCGGTGGCTCCCATTACCCGCATGATTGGGTAATGGGAGCCAAATGTATTTTTTTCTTTTCATTTTGAAAAATAAGTTGATTTAAGTTTTCCAAGAAAGTGTTATATAGGTTTGATTTATAAATGAAATCCTTTGGAAATGTTCATTTGAATTTAAATAAAAGTTAATAACAACATTTTGTGAATTATATTTCCTTAGGTGGCTCTAATTCTGCCCTACCCCCCCCCCCCCCCCGCTTTCCTACTACCGTCAGCATAACTGTGGATGGGTCATTAATGTGAAAAAGAAATATGGTTGGTGCCAGGACTGAAGCTTGAGGTACGCCATAGGATGGAAGTTAGATAACTGACCGTCCACCACGACACATATTCGCCGATTAGAGAGGAAGCTACCGATCTACTATAGGTACATAGTTTGGAAGGAAGACCGTAAGAAGGTAGTTTAGCAACAATCTGAGATTTGCCATTAAATTCGAGAGACTTGTTCCAGTTATCTGTGACAAAGCTAAGGAGATCAGTTGTGGATCTTTGGTTACGAAATCCGTACCATCAGGCATGGATGATTTTGTGTTTTTCTAGATATTTTAGAATCTGCAAGTTGATCTCTTTTTCCATAACTTTGCTGGCAACAGAGAGAAGAGAGATAGTTCTATAATTAGATGGAAGGGACTTTGAACATTTATTCGCGATAGACTACACAGGGGAGGAAAAGTGCTTGTACAGAAGTTTTGACTAATGTTTTTGGCACATGACCATAAAGATTTACTGCCGTTGGGACAGGAAAGCACTTTATCTTTTATGCGTTTGCTAAAAGCATTTTTGGACTCTAAGATGGTTTGATTGTATTGATTTCTTGCCTCGATTTTGACTTCGATTTGACTATTTTGGGGTGTAGAATTTTGAAGATACTTTAAACCTAGTGCAAGTCTCTTAGGGAAGTTTTGGGATTAATTTAAAATTTTTTAATTAATTTTAAATTTTTTTTATGTGCATCAAGTTTGTTGCTTCTTAACTTTCAAGTACATCTATAACCGTAAGGCTGGGGGACAGTTTAATTTAGCCCTTGTAAGACGTTTGGTAAGTGGTTGATTCTAACCGATACATTTCCTACCTGCATGCCCAGATTTATCGCGAAATCTATATTTAGACAAGAATTTATGTTTAACATTGATTTGATGTCAAATTAATTTGGTATATACGCGGTTCTCTTAGCCTAATATCCTTGTTTTCCATTAAGCTATTGTAATTAAAACCACAAATCCATTACAATCGTAAATGAAAGGGTATATGTAACGAAAAGGATCTATATTGTCATTATTATCTCAGTGAAGATATAAAACCTTCGTTTCGTATAATAAGAATATTAATAACAACAACATTAGTAACCGATACAGAGGGTGTCGGGTGTTGATTTATCTTATTCAATAAAGCACTTAGCCCTCTAATGGTCCTATGTTGACAACATTGTTCTGATGTCAATTATAACATCCTTGTTACATGTTTTGAGCTCAAGGTTATTGAAGGGCCCAGATATATTAGGGCGAATATTTTGAGATGTTTAAATACGGTCTGTTTCACTTAGTTGTTGTAGGTTTGCTTAATTGTGCAAGAATAATTAGTATATTTTTCTTCAAAACGAGTATTTGCAGGCCTGTTCACTCTAACACAACCACTATAATACAACTGAAATACCGTCCCATGAGTAAATATATTTTGCCAAAAGTCCATTCCTTCCGTGTGGAATAGCAGTGAAAACCCAACCGCTGCTCCTTATTATCCTGACTTTCTTGCTGCAGGTTGGAAAATTGGAGTTGGTCCTTGCTGCTACTGCAGATAGGAAAGGATGTAAAGAAAGTGTACCAATCGGTTATCTTCCTGTTCAGAAGAAATCCTATGTCCGCCACCTCCTACTTTTCTGTCTAGTGAATTTCTTTCATCATATTTCTTTTTTATATCGTGAACAGTATTTTTTGGTATTCTGAGTCTTTCGCCTACAGTTCTTCTTAACCAACCTTCGCCTATTGGTGTGACTATCTTGTCTTTCTCTTCTTTGCTTAAGTGCGTCATGGTCAATGGTCATGCGTAGATGCGGGTATTTATTAAGACAGAAAAATTTGCCACTTTTTGACACTGACACTACCATTTTTAATTTAGGTAGATTTAAGGTAGATTTTAGCTGTTAAAAGCTAAATAGAATAGTAAGTAATATTTACAAAAAAACAATGGGTGTCCGGATTTCAGTAGCCGTAACTGTACCTATTAAATTTTTTTCCTAAAAAAGTACAGAAAAACAAAAGAGTTGGAACTATAAATTTTGAGCTTACGAAGCTGAAAAATCGTTCCAAAAATAAAGGAAATTCCAGCAGAGACATTCTAACCCCAATTAACACTACCATTAAATCATGTATGTAAATACAGCGTGGCTTATGTACATAAAACCAATGTACTTAATAAATAATGGGGAAAAAGCCCGACGTAAAGTAGATAGAGTAATTAGCAATGATTTCACTTCAAGGGTGGTAAATATGAAAGCGCTTAGCAAATTTGTTGACTGTATTACTTAAAAACTAATTAGGAAATCGAGCATAAAAATGCCATTCTAATAGGAAATTCGATGATATTCAGGTTTTAGATTAAGTCTGATTTAAGCAAAAAATGAGGTAGTTTTTAATAAACCAAAAGGTTTATTGTTGTCCCACAACTTCCATTATTCTGATAAAGAATGTAATTCTTACTCATCCCGTTCCAGGCACACAACTAAAAATAATTAAAATTAACATGCAGTTTTACCATAGGCATTATATATAGATAGATAGATAGATAGCTCTTTATTTGATCACAAATTACACATTTTTACAATGGAATATAAGTCACCGCTAAGGGTATAGATCGTGTCACATAAATGATACAGCTAAAACATCTGAAACATCACTCTTTGGACAAAACAGAAATAAAAAATTTGTATGACTGTAAATTACACGAAAGTATTGTATATAAATCAAAAATTCAAATCTTAACATTACATCTAAGAAACAATTACAATAAAAACTTATACTACATAAACTAAAATTAAAAAATGTTAAAAGCTGTTAACCAGTGTTTCATTCACCTCTCTATCCAAGTAAAATTCCTCTAAGCTATAATATGCTCTCCCCAAGAGAAACCTTTTGAGTTTGCTTTTGATTAAATTTGCCGGCTGTTGCCTTACAGATATTGGAAGTGTGTTCCACACTTTTAAAATATTAAAGGTTACATTTTTTTGAATGAAACTAAAATTTGGCCTTTCACCTCTTAAATTACTCTTGAACCTTGTGTCATATTTATGCTGTCCCTGCAGGTCAACAAAAAATGACGAATTAACCAAAATAAACCTTACACATTCCAGAATGTACAGGCTGTATACCGTAAGAATATTGTTTTCAATAAAAATTTCTTTACAATGATCTCTATAATCCATTCCAAAAACAATCCTAATGCATTTTTTTTGCAACACCATTACTTGATTTGCATCAGCAGAATTACCCCAGAAAACAATGCCATAGGAGATCCTTGACTGCACACAGGCATAATACGCTGAGAGTGCTGCCTGTTGGTTTACCACATTAGTAATAACCCGCAGCGCATAGCTATACTTGTTTATTTCAGACCCATGTTTATCAATTTGTGTCTTCCAGTCCATTCTCCGATCCAAACACACACCCAGAAAAGACACATTTTCACCGATTTTAATTTCTGAATTATTATATAGAAGAGAAATATTATTTTGTGGTTTCAAAGCAAAATGAACAATTTGGGTCTTCGCAATATTTAAAAGCAAGTTGTTCGATATAAACCACGTTTCAAGCAAATCAAGAGAATTAGTTATTTGTCTCTTACACGTGTCCTCATTTTCCTCGCTATAGATCAGGGAAGTGTCATCCGCATAAAGAACCATATCACAGTCAGTTGTGTACAATATCGTTTGTGTATAGAATGAAAAGCAGTATTGAACCCTGTGGAACGCCTTTCGTTACAGGTAAGAAGTCTGATGCATAGATCTCCCCGCTACTTCCACACTCAATAACACACTGACATCGGTTTGATATATAGGATCTAAGCAGACACAGTGCTACACCCCTGACTCCATACCTCTCCAGTTTATTACACAGTACAGAATGGTCAACGCTGTCAAAAGCCTTTGACAAGTCAATGCACATGACCATTGTTGTCCTATTATCGTTAAGTGATTTAATAATTTTTTCCATTGCTTGATATACAGCACGTATTGTCGATTTCCGCTTACGAAAACCACTTTGTTTGTCGGTTATCAGAAATCGTGACTCCAGAAAGCCCCCCAAGCGTGTGAAAATCACTCTTTCAAATATCTTGCTGATATTCGAAAGAAGCGATATGGGCCTATAGTTATCAAGTTTACTCGTGTCACCCTTTTTGTGCACAGGCTTTACTAGGGCCTTCTTTAGCTCGCTTGAAAAAACACCTGTTTGAAACATAAGATTTATGATGTGAGTCAGTGGAAACGCTACACAGTCCGCAGCCCGTTTTAATAAGCTGACCGTAATGTCATCGTGTCCAACCGACTTCTTATTTTTTAGATTTCCTATACAATTTATCACCTCTAGGGGCGTTGCCGGACTAAAGAATATGCTATCAACATTCAAATCTATATTTTGATAATTAATACTAGTGTTTTGATTTATATCAGGACATACATTTAGAAGAAAGTTATTTACGTCATTTAAGAGTTGAATTTCAGTCTTAAACTCAAGGCTGTCAAAAAGAGATTTATGTTTGGTTTTGGGCTTAGTTACTGTTTTAATCAGTTTCCACGTAGCCTTTATTTTATTATCATACTGATCAATTATACTTTTGTTCGCAAGTTTTTTTGCTTCTTTTATTACAGATTTTAAAATTCCCGAATATTGCTTATACAGGTCTGTATCAATTTCACCAGAGACATACATCTGGTAAAGTTTTCGTTTATTTTTGCATGAGATCTTAATGCCATTTGTAATCCAATTTTTCGATTTGGTTGTTTTACGTTTTATTCTTTTCTTTTGGGAAAATTAAGTTTAGCTTTGACCGAAAAACATTAATGAAATATGTATATGCCTGGTTGACGTCCACCATCTCCAGCAGAGAAGACCAGTCACAGTCAAAGATCTCCCAATAAAATTGCTCAAGGCGAGCGGCTGAAAAGGACCTGGATGTAATACAACCTTCAGCCGCCACATCTGTCTCACCAATATAATTATTAAGGCTAATTACCCGAGAATAGTGATCGGACAGGGCAGATACCACCACTGTGTTATTTTTAAAATCTGAGAAGTTTACAAAGATATTATCCAAACACGACTTAGTTACCCTAGTCGGTCCAAAAATAGTTTGCTGAAAATTATAGGAGGTAAATAAACCCACTAGACTATCCCTTTCATGGCTAATATTTAAAAAGTTAACATTGAAATCGCCACAATACACTACATTAAAATCTTTGTACCTTCCAAAAATATACTGTAAAACAGATTCAAAAATTTCAAGAAATATACTAAAGTTTCCGAGACAAGTACGATAGGCACATACAATTATTAAATTATCTCTTACACTCTTGACAGAACAAAATTCTCCTTGACCTTCAGCACTAAGCATCTTCACCTCAGGAACCTCTTCATAGTGTATCATAGTTTTGTCAAGAAGTATACACACACCTCCGTGTTCCATATGCAATCTAGTATACGAGGCAACCACACTGTATCCTTGTACTTTAACAAATTCAATTTCCTGAGGTTTTATCCAATGCTCTGATAAGCATAAGACCTGGTATTTCACATCTAGAGTGTTCAGAAATTGCTCTATATCTAGAGTCTTGTTCCGGAGGCACTGTATGTTTTGATGCATGATATTCAGAGAAGTTTGAGCATCAGTTTTATCGACTAAGAGTTTTCCGGTATCCCTGCTGGAGGGGTCTTCCAAATTACTCTTCTCCGGAGATGGAGAAAATGGTTTACCACGATACCATTACCCCAAATCTCAGGATTCATAATCTTTTGTTTTCCGTCTCTTGACACTTCCACCTTAAAAGAGCTTCTGTAATCTTGTTTCCTGGTTTTCATTTTGAGACATTTGGTTTCCATGCCCGTGACGCCTTTGATATGTTCCTCAAGTCGTGCTTCACTGACCTCAGGTTTGAAACCCGAGATGAATACATAAGCAGGGCTTCTTGGAACCTCCATATCTGAGGTTGTATTTTTTCCATAGATTGGTTGTGACCTTTTCTGTATTGGATATTCTTTAGCTTTCTTCCGCCTCTGTACAGTTTTCCAGTCATATTTCCCATCAGATTGACTATTTTCGCCATCCTCAGCAGATTTTTTTTCGGTATCGACATCAGCATTGTCCACAACAACATTGCCGCCCTCAGTGACGTCAACGTCTGTCTTGGTCGGTCGCACAGTTACCGACAGTGCCGACAAGTTTGGCAGCGAGATCTCTTTCCCATCTGGCAGAAGAGATTATATATATATATATATATATATATATATATATATATATATATATATATATATATATATATATATATATATATATATATTATTATTATTATTATATATATGGCATTTGGTTTACAAGTTATTACGAAAATGTGTATTAAAGTTGATTTTATTTCATTTCTTTACTGAAACATAGACCTACATTTGTTTGTCTCAAAAGTGTTAATTAGACACCAATACAAATTATATGTTAAAACAGGGTGAATATTCTTAGTCTGTCTAGTTCTACTAAAACATCATAAGATTATGTCAGTTCTCATTTTTTTTCATATCTATAAACTGTTGCCTTTTCTTTTAACATCCGGTAGTCACATTCTGTTTCTTGTACTGCGGTAGACCACAGGACCTGGATCGAGAGCCACAAACACACCTAGAACCCAAAGGGCAGTCGCCGCTTGCGTTCACAGACAGTCAGCGTCAAGGATGCATGGCAAGATCAGCTCAGCATGCAGAACTAGGAAGATTCCTATGTCAGAAATATCGAGTAACTTCAACATCATTTAATAGTCTTTCACTTAACTTGTCAAACAAAAAAAAATTATCTCGATATCTTCAAAATTGACGAACTTATTCAATTTCTTATTTAATAACTTCGCGCGCGGCTTTTATCGGCCGTGACGTCAAAATACAGAACTCTGTCGCCCCATGGTCGCCGGGCTAGCGGCCCGCTGCTGCTTTCGCGTGTTTACTTTCATGCGTTGTATCCTGTCCGGTAAGAATAACACTAAAGATTAAACGGGCGCCTATTCCGCTGTTGACGGCGTGGTGTCGATTGACGTCATCGAGCCTCAGCCAACGTGAGCGTAGCATCTCAGACTTTGAAGGACGATAACTTTTTTATATCTACAGATAATTAAAAACAAAAAATACATATGTTTTTTACATTTTTAGGACTATTTTATAAGAGAAAATGAAAAAAATGGAAACTTCCTAATGTACACCCAAAGTCCGGGTGGCCGAACTATTTGGAGAAGGGTGACCCCCTGCTGCACTAGGAGTCTGCAACAAAACTGCCCGATTCCATCACCATATTCAATTATCATATGTAATATAACAAGTGCATTGAAAATGCAGTTTAAGCCAGAAAAAGCATGAGTGATGAGCATAATTTTCTACGCACGCTTTATACTCATGGGAGAATTTCATGAACCAAATTTGTGACACCCCATCGACCCTCGACATCTTCGACTTTGCTTCAAAAAGCAAACCCTATTTGAATTAACTACAATATCTGCATGTAAGTGCGATAATTTTTTCAACAATGAATGTAGCTATACGGTAACAAACAATAAAGCACCAGTATTTTATTGTTATAATCTTCATTTTGACCGGTAAATGAAATTCTCAAATTAATTTTCCATAAAATATGTTCATGATACAATCGAAGTTAATTACTTTTCACCTTTTCTACTCCATGTGGTTTGTGAACGATATTAAAATAAACTTTCATAACACACAAATTTTTCTGTATAATGTCAAGTTCAAAAAGTTACTTAATAATATTGGGGAAAGCAGAGCAGTTTCAAAATCTTCAGATAAACTAACATGACAAAAGGACATGTTGAATAATTTAGGTATAATTATTAATTTTTAATGAAAATATTTTATTTATAACCTTTCAACGTTGTTATCTATAAGTTATATATTCTAAAACAAAAGTTGACCAGATGGTTTTCTGTATTTGCATTCCTTTAAAGTACTTCCTTACTCTGTATGCCCCTACTTCTATTGTGATTGTAACATCAAGGCTTGTTATCTATATTTAACCATTAGACTTAAGAATTTTGAAATTTCGGAATTCTGACCGTCAAAATCTATTTACCTTCTTCAATAATTAATTTTTAATCCATAATTTTATTATCCATAATCTTTAGTGAATTTCCATTCCAGGTTTCCTTCCCCTAATCATCTTAGCTTTCAGGGATGGAAAATAATTTTGGGGTAAATGTTTACTTAAAGAAATTTAAAGCAATAAGCTATTTTTTAACAACTAATGTATGTACGTTTTTTATCTCGTGTCTTCGTAGGCTTGAAGTCTTTCAAGGCTAAGTACTAACGTACCGTGGGCGTCTGAAGAGAACGAAAATGTAATCTATGGATACGGTATTTAAAGGAATGGAGGTTGGGAGGGGAAAGGAAAACACTCGGGAAAACATCTGCAGCAATTTGTTCCATAATCTGGAGGCCCGAGGTGTGAATGAGCGAGAGAAGTGGGATGTTCTAGGCTTTTGTAATTAGACAGTAAAGGAATGCATACGTAACGCGCATCTTGTTATTTTGATAGGTTAGGAACAATCAAGGAGGGAATTATACACCTGTATTAATACGGTGGTAGTCGCAGAATGGTATATAAGATCCATTTCTTTTGCAATATAGCCACAAACGTATTCTTTTCTGATATTAAATTCTTTTATTAGGTGCCAGAAGCAAATCAGTCTTTTGATAACTTTCTTCAAAGATATGCCTTTTTTCAGTACGAATTCCTTTATTTCCGACTTTTTGCTGGCGGTATTTGGAACTTTTTTTAACTGCCGGCTGTGATAGCTTGCACTATCCATGACGATGACTGTATTCAGGTACATTTTTTAAAAGATAACTTTGAAACCATTTCATTTTCAAACATCCTTTATTATTCATAAGTAATATTTACAATGCTTTCTTACGTCTAATATATAATAGTATTTATATATGTATAAAGTATTTGACAATTAACATATAACAATATATAAGTACAAGATTGCTTGTCAATCCACTCTTCTTTGGGAGTGTCATGGGTGTCGAACCAAGTTTTATCTAAATAAATGATAAGGCGGTTGTCAGCTCTGTATCTTGGTATTCAAACCTTGATTTTCGTAACCTTTGAGACTCCATTTATAGTTGATATTTTATTTATTATCCGGTATTTAACACTCTTCTTAAACAATATGTTGTAGATGCTAGTTCTGCTACACAGTATATTAAGGAATCCAGTGTGGGCACAATGTTTTCTTTGAACGTTTCGTACACTTTTCTTCGACTAAGGTATTTTTCACTTCGAACCTTTCTCTCCAAACATGGTTCTCGTATTATATCACGCACTGTGGATACTGGAATTTTTGTCATATCGCTTGTTTTTTCATTGAACTTATTCCATCGCAGCCCATTTTCGCTAACGACTCATTAACGTTTTTTATAATTTCTTTTGCGTCTGTAATGTTTTCCATGAAACTTTTTCGAGGTCCCACTTGTAGAATTTTCCAAATAAAGCGACATAGCAAATTAATAATAGCTTTGCAGCAATGTATTAACAGGAACTTTGCTTACTGTACTTTGTCCAGCGTGCCAAATATTCTGTTTACAATGGGCAAAGTAATATTCGACTTAGCAGGCAAAGCAGTTTAGTAGTTTTTCACAAAAATATATGCCAACAACAACTTTAAATTATGCAAATTTAATGAATTCATATGGCACGTGTTTCAGTGAAGTTTACCTGTTGCTAAACTATGCAAATTAATTACTCAACGCCAAGTGAATTTTAGGAAACAGTGCCAAACGAATGCGTCTATAAACACTATTTTAAAAAGCTTGGTTAAACAAACACTGTTCATGGAATTTGTCAGGTAATTATTGCCCTTTGACCCGTTAGAAAACCTGGGTAGCTTACATAGGCAGCATAGTTTGAAAATGAACGGTATACACAAACTTGGCCGCAGTAGTTTCTTTTCCTAATGTCATTTGCACTGTGTGGCTAATGGAGATATTATTCTATATTTTCGGAAAATACCGGAAACACAAAATTGGAAGTGTACAATGTATCATAATTTGAAAAGGAATGGCATACATTTTTTTATCTAAGGCAGTCCACGTGATTTTTGCAAAAGAAAAATTATAAACATCCATGTTTTGATTTGGATGTTTTTATGACATCGATAATATTTGCCGATGTCAACATCGATCTTAACGTCGATGTTTGTCTTACAATGCACATCCTTAACCAGGACTAAACCTTGGGGTACGCCAGCATTGATAGGATAGAAGTTAGGTGAGTAACCGTCCACCACGACACATATTCGCCGATTAGAAGGAAAGCTACCGATCCAGGTACATAGTTTGGGAGGAAGACCATATGAAGGTAGTTCGGGATTCGCCATAAGATTCGAGAGACTTCCCGTTATGTGCGACGAAGGTAAGGAGATCAGCTGTGGATTTTTGGTGACGAAATCCCTACTCTCTGTCATGGATGATTTTGTATTTTTCTAGATATTTTAGAATTTGTAACTTAATGACTTTCTCCATAACTCTGCTGACGACAGGGAGAAGAGAGATATGTCTATAATTGGATGGAAGGGACTTGGAACCTTTCTTCGGAACAGGCTGCATACGACCAGTCTGGGAATACCCTTGTAATAGGAGATCTGGAAAAGGCGAAAACATCCTTGATTATATCCAAAAGAGAGTAATTCGACTTATCAATGGTCCCATTATTACAAGGAAGCTCCCTTTTCTCGATCATCGCCGCGCTGTTGGGGATTTACCCCTTTTCTTCCGATACTTCCACGGATTGCCTGAATGAAAAACTAGGCGCTGAAATTCTCCCCTTGACTGTTGTTCCTAATAGAACAACGAGAGGCGCGTTAGGTTTGCATCCCTTTACTGTCCAACTACGAAAGCCAAGAACACCCCACTGCTTTCGCTCTCATACCTAGGGTCTCCAGATTATGGAACAAATTGCCTGCATGTGTTTTTCCTTCCCCTTCCAACCTCCAATCCTTCAAATTCCGTGTCACTAGATTATGTTTTCCTTCTCTTCAGACGAATATAGTACGTTAGTACGTTAGGCTTCAAGTCTACTAAAAATGCATTGTGCTTGTGTAGGACAAAGAACGACAATTGTAACTCCGTCTCCGCTCGCCACCGAAATGGCTTTCCGGGCCGTCTGTATTCCACCAAGCAAATCTGTGAAAACCCAATTCCGGATGAAAATAATCCATTTTATAACTCAATGGATTATTCTAATAAAGACGTTATAACAAAGAAAACATTTTTATGTAGCGCAATATAAGATGACTTTAAAAATATTGCTGTATAGTTTATAATATATGCTCCATTGATTTTTGGCAATGCTTACAAAGCTCAGCAGCACAAACTGATCATATCAGAACGAGCAATAAAATATTTTTGACATCTTACGCTTAATACACGAAAAAAGTTACAATATGTAAACTATACACTGCGGGTCACAATAAAATCGACACTAATATTGTCGTAAATAACTTTGTTATTGCTAAATGGTGATTTTTATTGATGCTGCAGAGTGTCATATTGTTTTATACAGGAAAATTAGATTAAGATATTTCACAAAGAACTGTATGCACAAAAAATTGGTGCATTTGACATTCATGGGTCGTTCTTAATAAAACGTCAAGTTCGGAAAGTGAAATTTTATAAAAATAAAAATTGCAAAAAAAATAATAGAAGTGCCTAAACAGACTAACTAATTCAATTTAAGTTGCATAAAGTACTTGGTCCAGCTTAATTTAATTTTTGTCGAATTTTACAGTAACAGAAAAAAAAAATTGATAACGGTAATGACGGAAATATAACGGATATGACGAAAAATAAAATCTAGGTAGTCTTTTAGGTGTTTTATTACAAAAATAGCAAAAATGTTTCATATTTTAAGTATACTAAGGTTAACCTTAACAAATTAGTACTGCAACGAAGGTAATACTGTCCTGACATGTGTAAAAAAAACGTAAATTTATAAGCGAATGTTCTAAATCTAAGACACTTAAATGAACAAAGTATTAAGGTAACTGAGGTAATAGGTATCCTATAAAAACTTAAAAAATAAATTTTGTTCTGAAAGGTGAAGAAATTGTATCACTTTACACCAGGTTTTCAATATATTTAATTTCATCGTAGTCAAAAAAATATTGCTTCCTTCTCTCCTCGGGGTTTTTAAGTAAAACAATAATATCTTTTTTTGCAACGGAAGATACATCATTTTCATCAGGAAAAACAAACTTGGTATTCGTTTTCCTTCTAAGAAAACTTATTAGAAGTTCCCCGTTTTCTTCTTCTGACATTACTTTACCAACGTAATGTTTAGTTCGTTTTTTAACCATAAACTGAACTACGACAAATTTGCCATCAGCTTTTTCAAATTTTTGTCCAGTTATATTATTTGTTTGATTCTCGTCGTCTGAAGAAGAACTGTATACGTCAGAATATCTCAGTCGCTTTGACGGTACTTCAGAATGTTCTTGAATCGTAAGATATCCAAGGTCATAGTGTTCACAAGATCCCAAGCACTGCAAACAGCTGAGAGAGCGAAAATATAGTTTGTCTGGAGATGATTTTTGCCAAAAAGCCTGTCGTATTTTCAACGTACCTTTAAAAGACTTTAACTTTTCTGGCACGACATTGTCCATATCCATTATTTTGTCTTCATTGATGCCCAAGATATCAATATTCTTGCAAACTGTCTGTAAAGTCGAGAGGAGCTGTTCATAAGAAGATACATCTTTTCCATGAGCTACAGCAGCGTCTGCCATCCTTTTGACGCAACCGCCGATTCCGTCTGGGGCTCCCTTTCCGTGCCCACTCTCGCTATAGTGCCACTGAATTTGTTCTACACCCAGAGCGTTACTGATATGCGTGGCTATTAAGTACATCATTTTTCGGTTTTTATATTGGGTCGTAGGTCCATCGCTTAGAAAATGTGCTACTTTTATTTCAGGAACATATTCTTTAGCTTTTTCAAAAACTGGTTCCAAATGTGTATATATAGCCGATGGATCGTGACGTAAATTTTTGGAGAGAGTGCAGATATTTTTGTGTTGTGGTACACCTATTTCGGATTTTAATTTATAGTATATAATTACCGTGTGTAGCGAGATTTGCGGCTTTGACCCACCAAAGTGGGCAGATTGAACCTCCTGCTCATATTTGCAATTGTAATTTTCTGAAAAATCAAGGTGTATAAGAATTTCATTACTTTTAAGGCTCTTTTTTAAGTTATCAATTACATGGTATTGATGCATTATAGTTCGCAGATGCGTCATATATTTGGGCAATTTTTCTGTCAGTTGTGCAACTAATTCTCCTTTGTTGCAATGTACTTCTTCTTTTACTGTTTTTTGTTTTTCTTTCTCTACACCTTTTATTAAAATTTTTACTTTTTTTGTTGTCCACATCTTGTAAACCACATTCTCTTCTGGAATATATTTATATATACACATTTCTTTGTAGTTGCAGTCAGCGCATGTTCGTGCTAAACATTCTTCTCTTAGATTGCCTTCACAGCTTAGATCTTTGCAAAGCTGGTCTGGAAATGATGTATTAATAATACCAAGTCCTCTTAATTTTCGCACAAGCAGTGCCATATTTTCATGCTGAATGCAAAGACATGTCTCCCTGGATCTGGCATTTGGAATAAGAATCCAAAATGGTCGGTATTTACAAAATTCTGAGTAGCTCACCTTTTGATATATTGAGTAGGATTTTACAAACTTAATATGAAGATTTTTCAAAGAGTCCGTCAGAAATCTTTTTTGTTTTTTGGTTTTGCTTTTTGTTATAGTATCCTTCTTTCCGGGCATTAATCGGCTACACTCGTCTTTTTCTAAGAACATTTCAATGGTCTTTTGTGGCTTACCTTTCTTATTTTTTTTCTGTTAAATGATTTTTTTGGTTTACTTAATTTTGGAGAAATAGATGACAAAACATGAAGAAATCTGTATCTTCTTATAAGCCTTCCAGAAATTGATTTTATAACCGACCTTTTTCCTTCTCTTGACTGCTCTTCTTGTAAATTCTGTTGAATTTGTTGACTAACAACTTCTCCAAAAAGAATCTTCTTTTTAATTTCTTCCGCTTTATTGTCCTGATTTTTCAATAACTCATTAACTTTTGTTAGAGGGCTGTCGGGATTCGAGACTGGTTGGTTCATTTTTTTATACCTGGTTGCTCGTTTCTTGTATTTTTCTACTTTAATAGCCAGCTTTTTATTCTTCTCTTCCAGTTTTCTTATAGTCTTCTGTAACTCGGATCTGTGTTTTCTAGATTGCTTTCTACCTTGCTGAGCTTGCCTGCTTGGCGTTTCCTTTAACTGAATAGCTACGTTCTGATCTGATGGACTTGGTGGGGGGTTCTGACCTAATGGACTAGGTGGGGGAGTATCAGTTTCCATAAAATTTCGTATCCTTTTTTGTGCCTCTCTGTATTTTTTCGCACATTTCCGCCAAACTTTACGCTTCCGTCTTTTTTCTCTGTCACTAAGATCATTTATCTGTTTTATTTTTCCTTGTTCTTTGCGTTTTCTGTACCGTTCTCGTTCCTTCCTTTTATATTCTTCATACTTTGCTGGATCATTGCGTATCTTTTCTCTCATTTTTCTCATATTATTTTTGACTTGTTCCTTTCTTGCTGTAAAATTATCTCTCTTCTTTATTGGAGCCATAGTTGACCCTTAAAAATAAAAGTAGATTGTTTTCATAAAGAATTTTAGCACAAAAATCAACTCCGTTATCATTACCATCATCCCCGTTATCACAGTATGATAACGGAAATGATATAACGGAGTTGACGGAAAAGCAATGTTTTATTTTTTATCTC